>CAJNDV010034987.1:11017-22154 GCA_905221635.1 Symbiodinium sp. CCMP2456 | reverse complement strand
AATGTAATGTAATGTAATGTAATGAAGGTATGTATGTATGGATGTATATATGTATGTCATCATGTATTTGTCTATCTGTATTAATACATACGCCACACAAACAAGTGTGTACAGATATGCATCCGTGTCTATGTATATGTAGACTTTTTCTGCGTCCATGTACATGTATGGGTACACGTATACGTATGTACCCGTTTATGTACGACATGTTGTGCTCAGGCGTGACTATTGGATTCGCCTCCTGAGGCGACCATGAGCCTGCAGAGCACGAAGGCAGCACCGGAGCCTCTGGACGGAGCCGAAGTTCGTCGAGTGGATCGAGTGCCTTGGCGGCTCCGAACGGAGACGGCTCCTGGAGGCTTTGCTTGGTTTAGGGAGTTTACTTAGGATCATGGGACTTAGTAAGTGGGGTTGTACGTAATTATAAGTATAGTTGCCTTAGTTATCACCCTAGTTACTAAGTGCCATGATCCTCCAAGTAGGGTAAAGGGATCGCAAAGCCGCGCAAGGCTTTACCAGGAGCACGAAGGGTTTACGGCACAGGGTTGGGTTTTAAGGCTGGAGCACATGCAAAGAGGCCACGGGTAGAAATCTTGAACTAGTAGTGCTCAACTTTGAAGCATGAAGCTCGAACGGCAGGGCAAGGAAGCTTTGATCCACATGTGTCTGTACGGGTGGGTTGGTTCCGTTGTCGTAGAGTTCGAGCCTATGTCTACCCAGCCGCAGAAGCTCGGGAGCCATACTAAGAACAGAACTGAGATGGGAGGACTTCAGATGGTGGTCGTGTAGCTGTGGACGCCTCCAGCAAGAGTGCAGTCAGCCCCATGTGGCTTGATGGGATCTGTACGAAGTCGTCTGCTCAAGAGAGTGATCGAGAGCTGACAGAGATCACAAAACGGTGCCAACTCGACCTCCACGGATGATTCTTCACGCAAGGGGGGCCTCCAAAGAACCAAAGAACTGAAGTGGCGTGGGTTCAGCAGTTCATCAACGATGCGTCACACAGATTAAGATCATTCGTGCCAGCATGCCTCTTCCAGGCACTCTTTTTGGCGCATTCAGCGCTTCGGCGTTGGGAGGCCCTGCCGCGGATGAACAGCTTCAATGCCGCCCGCAAGCACATGAGGTCTTCACAGCCTTCTTGCTTGTATCATGTTGTGAGAAGTCGGACGGCTATGGGTAACATTGTTGCTTCTGTCGTTTTCCTTGGCAGCTGCCGCAGAAGGAGGAATTGTCGGGCATACGCTCAGTAGCAATCCATCGTGACTGTCGGAAGTGAACTGGGATGTGGGGAGGTGTGTGCTCCTGTTGTTGCTTCAACTTCTCTGAAGTGTAATTGTGAGCATTCGCTTCAGCAAACGGCCACTGCATTCTCAACTTGCAAGTCTTTGGTAGTAAGAAGCGGCATCGCTGGTTTGTTTGCAAATGCAAGTGCATGCTCGATGGCTCATCCTCTGTGTTGCCTGTGGAGTCAAGAAGTGATTCGTATGCTGAAAACTCGAGAGAGAAGCATGCGAGTAGTTGGCGCTTGCGCCCCACTGCTTCGATATTCAATTAAGGGTACAACAGAAGCCTTGTCCATGCAAGGCTCAGGTAGTGAGTGTTGAGAGTTGGCAGCCGTGAGCCACTCGAGCAACAGCTAAGGAGGACATGCGCAACGAAATTCAGCGGTTAAGGCTCGGCCATTTCCATCATGCACTCGCAAAATCAGGGTTCAGGGTACTTTGTCCTCTGTGACAGGCGCGACTTCAACCTCTGGCACGAGACTTTCCTCGGGGAACTGTCCAAGCGGAACAAGGTGAGCGGGAACCTGATATTTGGCCCCATAACCCATCTTAGTAACCCGGCTGCTAGGGCGATACAGCGTGCAAATACAGGCCTGCATATGTCATATGTCTAGGTGGATCCAGACACCGTGCTGCCGATGGACCTGCGTTCTTGGCACGAGCTGAATGACGAAGAGAAGAAGGAGCAGTGAAGCCATGAACCCAACCCCAAACCCTAAACCCTAAACCCTAAACCCTAAACCCATGACCCACGAACCCAAGTAAGTTGGAAGCCTTTGAAACCGGAAAGCCCAGAACCGCAAGCATGGCAAGCTCCAAACCCTGAACCCTGAACTTCAACCCTAAACCCTAAACCCTAAACCCTAAACCCTAAACCCTAAACCCTAAACCCTAAACCCTAAACCCTAAACCCAGCCCCAAACATTCCGAACCCCGAAGCTTCCTAAACTCCTCAGCTAGGCCCTGACTCAGCTCGAAACTCCAAACCCCAAACCTCGGGTTCCTTGCTAATGGGCCCCAAAGCCCTATTATTATTATTATTATTGTTATTATTATTACGATTATTATTATAAAAGATAATTATTACTATTATTACTACTACTAATATTATTATTATTATTGTTATGATTATGATTGTTAAGGCCCCTACATGAGTCCTACTAGAGCGGCCTGAAAGGAGCTAGATCCCTTCTCGGGTGCATTGCTCGGGCCGTGTCTCATCTCGATCAACGGAAAGGGGCCGGAGATGTACTCGGCGTAGGCGCTGTTGAGCCTTCTGCGTTTCAAACGGGAATTTCAGCAATGTAGGGTACGATTCGGGGGCAAGATCCTACGATTGATTCAGGATTCCATATTCGGGTCACCAGCCCCCAAACTTCACAAACCTCAATGCCCTCACAGCCTCGGTCTTGTCTGACCCCAAACCCTAAACCCTTCACCCTGAGTCTTTAACCCTAAACCCTTGAAGCCTTGAGCCGTGAATCCCTGAAGCCCGAAAAGCCTCAACCCTCTGAGGTTTCGTGGGGCGGACAGCCAAGCCGTGCCCCGCCTGACCGGAGCTTGCTTTCAGGGCTGCTTTGGTGAGCTCCTCTAAGGGCTCCTTTCAAGGATTCTCTGCAGGGGTGCGATAGGGCATTATAACTCACAGACAGGGGTACAAAAATTAGCGACTGCTGTAAGAGGTATGATAAGGAGTATCATGACCAGGGAAGGGGTACTAAAATGCGCGACCGTAAGCCTTTAAGCGGTACGATAGGGACGATCTTTCAAAACTCTTCAAGGCTTTCTGGGGTCTTCGGGGCTTCGAAGAAGGGGGCCCTAAACCCCACACCCTAAACCCTAAACCCTAAGGGGGGACCGGGTCTTTGGGGGGCCGAAGCCTGCGCTCGCGATGCCTTTCCTTTGGCCGGGTAGGGCTCTCCCGAACCCCGGGAGCCGGTCAAGCAGTTCCCCCTTAATTAAGGAATTTACTTAAAAATTATAGTAGGATCCCTAATATGATTTACGGTATATTCCTTAATTAAGGGATACTGGAGTCTCCGGGTATGACCCAACATTCAGCTCAAAGTACACAATATAGTAACATCTAGGGTAGAATATAGTGTAGGATAGTGATGGTTATCAGTATAGTATAGTACAACACAGCATAATGTAGAATAACGCAGTATATTCTAGTACCATTAGAAAATGGGACCGAAAATGGCATTCGGTAAAGTCCGGTGCAATAAAGACACAAGCGACACTCTAAACTCTAAACCCTGAAATCCTAAAACCCCAAAACCCGCACTGCAAAGGATGCCCCCAACTCCGAGCTCCCAACCATCGGCCCCGCAGCCCAAACCCTGAACTGCGGAACTGTAACATAAGGGGCCTTCATAATTAGAACACGGCTATGGGGCGTCCTTGTTGAAACGATTATATAGTATAACAGACCCCGAAACCCTATTCAAATTATTAAGGCCCCTGCAGCAGCCCTGAGACTCAACCCGAAACCCTAAACCCTAAACCCTAAACCCTGAAACCCCTCATCTGCCAAAGCTGCGATGCCCATCCCAGTTCTACTACAACCTGGAGGTGCCCAGGATGCACGTCGACACTGGGGCTCGGGGTTCTTGTCAGGGATCTTTGCTGAGGGAATAGAGGGGCCTTAATACTTACCTATACGATTTTTGGGGGTTCCTTATTCGAATTATAGTATACTATACTCCAAAGCCCTATTCTAATTATTAATCTTTGCTGAGGGAATATAGGGCCTTAATGATTACCTATACTAGTGTGAGGGTTCCTTAGTATGATTATCGTATAGGGGCCCCAGAACCCCATTCTAAGTCTTACGGCTGTTATATTAGCCATGCTGAGGAGGGTTGTTGTTGTGCATCTGGGGGATTCTGTGGCTCTTTGCCACACTTCCATTCTGCACTCACAGGGTCCGAGGTGCTATGGACATGACAAATGTCGAGGGCTTTCTGCTTCGCTTCACGCAAGGGTGCTGTTCTAAGTGAGGGTTTCTTTGAGGCAGATGGGCTCCTTTCTGCGGAAGCATTTAGCCAGAGAAATGGCTCTAAGCTGGAACAGGCCCACTTTGCTGGCTTTTGCTACTTCTTGGGGAATCAAAATCTCGCGCTAGAAAAGCATCACCATCACTATTACTAATACTATTGCTATTATTATGAATACGACTATTGCTATTACGACTATTGCTAGTATTACTGTTATTACTATTACTCTTAGTCCTCTTCGGACACTTCCAGGGGCAGACCATCGACGAAGCTCCCCACGAGGACAGCGAGGCTCTCTGACGAACGTGTTGCTTTTCTGTCCGAGGGGAAAAGGCAGGGCTGCTAGGGTTGATGATACTACCCGTAATAAGGAATATAGCATAATTCCCATAGTTTAGAGTCCTTAAGGTAAGGTAGGATTTAAATCATCAACGGTAGTTTATGGTTTTCAAGGTCAGAAATTGATGTTGATGTTTAAGGATTCCGGGTTTAGGCTTTAGAGGCTCCGCATACACACTAAACCCTAAACCCTAAACCCTAACCCCTAAATCCTACACCCTAAACTTGACAGCAGGGAGCTTTCTTGGCTTTCAATGCACGAGGGCCCGAGACGTCAGGCGCCCTGTGCGGCTTTTCCCACGACTGGCCCCAAATTCCGAACGCCGGAGCCGGACTCCAAACCCGACACATCGCGCAACCTCCAGACCCTCAAATCCTGAACCCTGAGCCCGCAGCCCTGAACCCTAAACTCTAAACCTGAACCCGAAACCCTAAACCCGAAAACCTGAAACCCGAAACCCGAAACCCTAAACCCGAAAACCTGAAACCCGAAAACCTGAAACCCGAAACCCTAAACCCGAAAGCCTGAAACCCGAAACCCTGAAACCCAGACCTATTTTGGGGAGGTCCTTGGGCTGGACCAAGTCAGAGACCAAGTGGAGGCCGCAGAGCGGGCTGTGCAGAAACTCCAAGGCCGGGTCCGATTCATCGATTTCGGTGGTTTAGGGTTCGGGGTTTGGGGTTTAAGGTTTAGGGTTTAGGTTTTAAGGTTTGGGGTTTAGGGTTTAGGGTCTAGGGTTCGGGGTTTGGTGGTTTATGTGGGTTAGAAGGGTTCCGGGTTCGGGGTTCGGGGTTTGGTGGTTTATAAGGGTTCCGGGTTCGGGGTTTGGTGGGTTAGAAGGGTTCCGGGTTCGGGGTTCGGGGTTTGGTGGTTTATAAGGGTTCCGGGTTCGGGGTTTGGTGGTTTAGAAGGGTTCCGGGTTCGGGGTTCGGGGTTTGGTGGTTTATAAGGGTTCCGGGTTCGGGGTTCGGGGTTTGGAAGGGTTCCGGGTTCGGGGTTCGGGGTTTGGTGGTTTAGAGGGGTTCCGGGGTCGGGGTTTGGTGGTTTAGGGTTCAGGGTTTGGGATTTCGCGCTTCGGATTAGCTTATTCATGGCTCCTGAGACTGAAGATCACTCTCCAAAGTGTTATGGCTTTTTGTTGCGGAGGGGTCCGTACCTTCTGGTTCTGAAGCTTCCAACGTCGGCCATAAAGGTTTGTGGCCGGAGATGTTCCGGTGCCTCACGCCCCAGTGATGTATAGGTATATGTATACGTATATGTATATGTATATGCATATGTATATGTATATGTGTATGTGTATGTGTATATGTGTTATATATATATATATGTGTGTACATATATATATATATATGTATGAACATTTGGCAGGGTATACACGTGCATACATATAGATAGTTTTATTATTGTGTTACTGCATGTGCATGGTGAATTCACCCCTACGATTCCGGAGCCAGCCTCGCAGGAGACCGCTTATGAGTTTCAAACGCAGCTTCTCTTGCTAGCCAACATGTCTTTTCTTAGCACATGAACCTCATAGAGTCATAGAGCTTCCTATCTAGAGACTGGGAGAGCCTAGAAGAAGAATTGTAGAACAGATATTGTTATGAGCTAGCACCCTTGTTTATTTACAAGTCTGAGCATCAACTCGCAGTGCATCAGCCGAAGAAATAGAATAGTTTTGAATACTCCTACTTGCATAAGATAAAGAACCAAACCAGGCATCCCATCATATCCCATCCAGTTCTTGGCGCTGTCATGCCTTACCTAAACCCTAAACCCTGAACCCTAAACCTTAAACCTTAAACCCTAAACCCTAAACCCCTAAGCCTTTTACCCAAGGAAGCATTCTTGCAGTCTCAGGCCCTGGCGCCAACAACTTCAGATACAGCAGTAGCAGTGATTCTGACTCCGACTCCAGTGACGGCCCGAAGAGAGGCAAGAGCTACTTGACGGAGCTGGAGTGCGGCTTGTAGAGCTGTAGAGGGTATAGACCGTCATTATCAGTACTGTTCTTCTGAGTATGATTCCGATTACTTCTACTGCTAGTAGTGTTACGATTCTGATTCTTAGTAGTGTTGCGAGTCTGATAGCAACAGCAACATAGTCAGAACAGGGTGCAGCTTCATTCAACCGCCCCGTGCCCGTTGCAAATCTGCAGTGTGCAAACTATTTTCAACAAACCAACGCCAACGGGCTTCATCGACTATGGTCTATGTTTCACATGCTACCCAGTGCAGCCAATCACCTCACAGGGATAGATCTGGAGGCATTACGAGAGAGTGTGACGGGATGCCTTGGTGGGACGGGAGGGCGTGTCGCCTTGTTGGCTCCCAGCCGGCACTTCTTTCAGTGTCGGCCCGAAACCCTCAACCCTAAATTAAACCCTAAACCGTGGCTTCAGGGATGCTCCTTTGGACGATTTTCGGTGCTGCCTCTGAGGCTTCGTGTTCACCGGCAACAAGAAGCCTTGGATGCCATCCTTGGATCACACACCACACCTGCAGACGCTCGGCTGGTCCATGACTCCATACATCGCAATCCAGCTTTGCAAGCAGCATCTCCGACAAGCCCACTACCCCTAAACCCTAAACCCTAAACCCTCCCCCAAAGTCCTTGCCTCACCTCAGGAGACTGCCGTGGAAGGTGCTCTTCTACTGCACACGAAGCCTCCAGGCACGTCGCGAGTTGCGCCAGCACATGGGGGTTTCCGAAAATAGGGGACCCTAATATAGCACCCTAGATAATAGGATCCTTATTATAAGGACCCCAAAATCAGGTACCCTAATTTTTGGAAACTCTCACATGGTCAAGCACCACGTGTCGGTTTTTCAGCCTTCAGCTGCCTAGTTCGTTCGCACATTCACGGATTAGGGCGTTTCTTCAGCCGTTTTATTGAAAGCCCCTCTGTGGAAGCTTCTGGGCGGAGCGCAACACTTTAAACTTCACCCCACAAGCCAAAAAGCCTGCGTTCCCAAATCGAAAACCGTCACCTCTCACTCGTCACAGCAAGACCTGCCGAGCTCCACAGGTTGGCTGGCTCCTGATGACTGTCATCTATGTTCTGGAACTTTTCGGCCTCTTCGAGCTCAATGTCCAGGTGCCGGTCCCGCTGGAGGGCCGCACATCGATTTCAGCATATGCTCTCAGTGCATGCATGAATGAATGAATGAATGAATGTATGTATGTATGTATGTATGTATGTATGTATGTATGTATGTATCTGGCATATGGCATGTACGCATGTGCGTCTGTATGCATGCTTGTCTTGATTGTTTGTTTGTGTTATGGCTTGCTTGTATGTTTGCACATAAGCTTATATCTACATGCCCACGCGTAGGTGTATGTATGTGTTTACGTGCACGTGTAGGCGCCGGTGTCTGAGTATGTTCATACGTGCAAGTGTAGGTATAGCTACTGGTATGGGTCCTATTTATGTCCTATTTATATGTATATTTCCCTGGACATATATATATATATATGTGTGTGTGTGCGTCTGAATATGCATGTACGTATGAGGTTGTGCATGTGTGGGTATAATTATATGTGTATGTGTATGCTAGGCTGCTCATGTGCATGTGTACGTCCACCTACATGTTTCTGTGCACTTAAAATTGTACATAGTCATAGGAATAGTGCCGACGAGTAGAAGACCGAACAGCAGTGCTAGTCGATGGGCTCAGTGGCACAACACTGGACTGCACATGCATCGACCAAGACCGGAACGTATTTATGGAAACAGTGGTTCACCTGTCAGTACTGTCGGAATAAATGTTTGCCTCGTCTGTGTGCAATAAGCCTTTGGCGTCTGTTTGTTCACATGCGTGTACGGGCCAAGCAGTTGCGAGTGCACTTGTCACTGGAGAAGTATCCCTGATAGTTCCAGCCAGTTTGGGAGCAGCAGCTCCAAGAATGGCCATGCCGCTTCGAAGGTGTCGTAGTGATGATATACTGCCATATACTCATAATGGAGTATAATATACTATAGTACACTTTGATCGCCGCAGTATGCAATGCCTTCATGTGCAAGACGCATCGTGACGTGTCAGGTCGACAAGCAGCAGCTTGCTCGGAGTTAGCTTCATCGGGGTCTGAAGCTACAAGTACAAAGGCCGACGGTTTTCGTGTGAAGTTTCTGCATTATAGCATTGGTGAGGGAATTGCCGCTACGCGTGCACTTGCCCAGTTAATTAGTCATAGTTAGTCTGCTGGTGGCAAACTGAGGAAAGAATCCATTGCAGAAGCGCTGGAGGAGATGGAGGCAGACGAAGTGTTGGGCGATGCTGTTCATGGCTTTTGTGTGCCGAGAGTGTCGGAGGGGGCTAGGCTCCGAGCAGTGTACTGTGCCCAAATCCCGATGGCTTTCAGACCTCTCCTCATCCAGCAGAGTACAGACTTCTGAAGACGATCGCGGCCAGCTAGATCTTTCCCTCTTCCTCTGTCTGCATCTGTCCCTGTCGCTCGGTCAAGTGTACGTAATGGAACCATGCCCAAACCTTTTTGCTTCGCGAGGAAGAAGGGCACGAAATGGCGGAGGACGACGAACGCGAACCAAGCAGATAGTCTTTCGGTGGTGGCACCGTGGGTTTTGCTTGACTCTTAAACCCTAAACCCTAAACCCTAAAACCCTAATCCGTAAACCCTAAACCCCTAAACCCTAAACTCCCTATTGCGTTGCATAAAGATCGTGTCTTCACAGTGCAAGGCAGTTCTGACGGCAGCAACAGCCTTGTCAAGTTTCCAGCCTAAACCCTAAGGATTTTTCCTGAAACGGTCCTAGACCCTCAACAATCAAACCCTAAACCCGATTTGTTAATGGTGATCTGATTATGAGAACTATCAGCACTACGCCTCTTCTTGTTACACTACTGTTATGATGATGATGATTATTGTTATCTTGTTCTTGGTAGGAGTGCTATGATGATTAGAAAAGGCGCTATTCGTATTATCATCAGTAGCCTGGCTCGTAGTATTCAATCACCACCGCTTTAATCATTATTATTGTTATTGTTACTGTTATTGTTATTGTTATTAATATCAATATTATTATGATTATTATTACTATTACTGCTATTATTATTGTTGGTAATATTAGTAGTATTATCAATACTATCATTCTTATTATGAGCTTTTCACTATTATTCGAATTACCGTGGAATGCTTGATTCGTAGCATTCAGCAGGAAACCCTGAACCCTAAACCCTAAACCTTCAACCCTAAACCCTAAACCTAAACCCTAAACCCTAAACCTTAAACCCTTAATCTTAAACCCTAAACCCTAAACCCTCAACCCTAAACCCTAAACCCTCAACCCTCAACCCGAAACCCTCAACCCTAAACCCTCGACCCTAAACCCTAAACCCTAAACCCTAAACCCTCAACCCTCAACCCTAAACCCTCAACCCTCAACCCTAAACCGTGAGGAGATGGTCGACCATGGCGAGAGGCGGCTCGGCCAAAGGCGCCTCCTGGGCCTCCTGCCCTGGGGCCGCCCTGAGCCGGACTTCGTCTTCCGTAGGCGGAATTGTCTGTGTTTTAAGGGGGCTCTTTAGGGGGATTCCCGTCTTTTAGGGTTTAGGGTTTAGGGTTGAAGATTTGAGGGGGTGATTTTAGGGTTTTGGGTTTAGGTTTTAAGATGTGGGGGGGTGGCGTTCTGCAGGGTTTAAGGGGGTTTTGGGATCCAGGATCTTGTTAAGGGTCTTTAGGGTTCTACGGATTCTGTCGGGTTTTGGGAGCTAAGGCTTCAGGGCTTTCGGGCTAGAGCTTTCGGACTTAGAGCTTCAGAGTTTAGGGTGCACGCTTTCAGCTTCTAGTGACCCAGTGGGCTTAGGGTTTAAGGTTAAGGAGTTTCGGGCCTCCTCGGATCTAATGTTTGGGGGTGGGGGGGTGGGGTGGAGGTTTCATGTTTGGAGCCGGTAAGTTTGTTGCTATTGTTTCACCATGATGTGCGTTGTTTGTTACACAAGTTAAACTGTTTGTTATCTTATTTTTAGTTCCTACTGCTGATGATATAATTCCTGCATCACCCATAATAAGGAATGTGCCATAATTCCCATAGTTTAGGGTCTTTCAGGTAATGCAGGATTTATATCATCAACCTTATTACTTGAATTATGCTGGCCATGTGCAGCGCTGTAGAATTCCTGGTTTCGCTTTGTGCTGCGATAGGTGCCGTTGTCATTATATACTCTTATGTTCGTCTGTCCATTCTGGTGAACGGCAGGACGGAGATAGTGCAGCAACAATGTTTAAGACAAGACTCTAAACGACTAAACCACAGCAAACGACCTCACATTCCCAAGCTCTCTGCCCCCCGACCCGAAAATAAACCCAGAACCCAATAAGACTCAAAAGCCCTAACCCGCGAAACCTTCAAGCCTGAAACTCTTTCCTAAAACTCTATGCCCCAAGCCCCAAGTGTTGAGCCACCAAGACCCTGAAGCCTTAATTTCGCTTTGAAAGCAACGGCCGGCCCTCTGGGCCCCAAAGGCCCCCAAGCCCCTAAACCCTAAACC
>CAJNDV010034987.1:0-10516 GCA_905221635.1 Symbiodinium sp. CCMP2456 | reverse complement strand
GGGGGGTGAACCCTAAACCCTAATTGAGAATAGTTTGGATGGTTGGGGTGGGACTACATGCTGACGCAAGCGCGAGATTAGTGGGTGCGCCCCTATTCCTAAAGTAAAAGGCGCACCCACCGCGCGCACACTTTTTACAAACCCTAAACCCTAAACCCTAAACCCTAAACCCTAAACCTGAAAGCGGAGGTGGCCCGCGCCGTGGCCCTCGGCTCTCATTCGCCCGGACGCCCTGCACTGGCGGCTTGGCCAAGGCTTTTTGAGGGTTTAGGGTTTAGGGTTTAGGGTTTAGGGTTTAGGGTTTAGGGTTTAGGGTTTAGGGTTTAGGGTTTAGGAAGGAGGAAACAGCCGCCCTTGCGTTGTTTGCTGCTGCTGCTAGTACTTTCTTGCTGCTGCTGCTGCTGCTCCAGCCACGGCTCCCGCTATCGCTGCTGCAACTGCTGCAAGTATTCCCGCTGCTGCCACTAGTACTGCTACTCCCAGTTACAATCTTATTGAGAAGGCCCGTGGTAATGTAACTTGTCACTCAGTTGAATGTGCTGTGTGTTGAAGGTAAGGGTGAGGTCGGGCTTGACAGTAACTCGTACCGAGTGGTTGAGATCAGCCCTATGCCCTATCTAAGCACCTTAAGCTCAAGCTCTAAACCCAAGCCCCCTAGCCGTGAACACTTAAGATAAGAAGCTTGTCTTTCAAAGCTAATATAGGCGCCTTATTGATTAGAATAGGGTTTTGGGGCCCATTTTACTATCATTGTAATAAGGAGCCCCCACAATAGTATAGGTAATTGTTTAGGCCCCTACATTAGCGCCAGTCTGCACAAGTCTCGCTGCGCAGAGGTGGTCCTGGAAATCACTTGATCCCAAAATGCTAACATGTTTGCACATCTTTCATGTTTTTTCATTGCGTGGGTCGTGCTTTTCCTGTTTCTTTAGGTGTTGGAGGCATTGCCGGTGCTCCCGGATTATCATCTCGCAATACATGAACCATTAGTTGCTAGTAGGACAGTTTTTGCTATGCATATAACTGCATATATGATCGCCGTACCGTTTTGGAATTTCGAATCATAGCCGGATCTCAGAACTGCCACGTTTCAGGAGTGTACGTGGTGCGGTTTCGAGCATCTTCTTGTACTATGTGTAGAGTGTAGACGCGAACCAACATACTGGGTGTGAGAGCTTCAAGCTGGTAAGTCAAAGGCGACACGAATGTCAAGGCTCAAGACCAACACCGGCATCAAATTCTGCAGCAGCCAATGCGCGAGGGGTAGAAAGCCTAAGAAATGCACATCCAAATTATGGAGGGCAGAGGCGGGAGCAGAGGAAGAAGAAAGAAATGGCAACGGTATTGGGTGCGGTGAGAAGAGGAATGAGAACTTCGATGCGGAGATAGCAGGAATGAAGCAGGTGGAGGAGTACTCGTCGTACATCGTCGCTGTCATCATGGTCGCCCTCGTTGTTGCAATGAGCTAGCAGCAACAGGAAGAGGAGGCGGCGCACAAGTAACGAAGAACAACAAGGATGACAAATGCAGTAGCAGAAGGAAAACATCGTAAACAGCGGCAATCACGACAGTCGTTACAAACCCAGACCGCAAATGTAGAGCCTTCCTGATTCAAGGCGACCCAAGCCTAAGGCCAAAACTTTGCATCGAACATGATCTAACTGTGAAGATGCTCCTACCGCCATTGCTTGTCCAGCTGGGTGGTTGTCAAAATCATGGTCCCTTTTTGGGTCCTTATTATAATACGGCACCTATTATTTAGGGTACCCAAAAGGGACCATAATTTTGACAACTACCCAGATGTTTAGTCGTCCTGGAGCCCTGGCCCTTCACACCCACAATGAAGAGCAAGGTCTGCCGGGGAGTTGGTCATCGGCACCCCATACCAACTCTACCGGGTCCCCGGCCCGGACTACGGGGCAACTGGGAAGTCTTATGAAACCCAAAAGAGAGAGATCTGTAAGCCAAAAACCCTACGCCGCGTAACCCTGCATTATTTTGTACGCCTAAACGGGACATTGTGTCATTGTTGCGATAGGAGGACCCTACGATGTTGACAGCCGGTGGGATGTCGGGTCAGTTTCGTTTCTGGGATACTGTTTCTGGATTTTAGGATTTAGAGTGCAGGATTCAGGGCTAAGTTTCAGGGTTGGGGTTTTAGGATCTGAGCTTCAGGGTACACTTCAAGGGTAGCTACAGTAGCTACATCCTGAGCTTGCTGCGCGGCGCATGCCCAGTTTCAAAGCGTAATGAGCAGAAGTGAGTGGTTATCACTTGTGAGTTGGCGGGTGCAATTACATCCCCATATGCCTCGCATAATTTTGGACAGGCCAGCCGCCAAGAAGATGCCAGAATGAATTGAACGTGAGTGCGAAGTGATTCTCTCCCTCAGATCTGCTGTCTGTTTCAGCGCCAGCAAGACCTGATCAAGGAGAAGGTGCTTATCACTGTAATGTAGGGGCCTAAATAATTACCTATCGTATTTTGCGGGTTCGTTAACATACGTAAAGTATTAATTATTTACCCCAAACCCTATTCCAATTATTAAGGCCCTTACTCTTGAACCCTATCATAGAATCCCTTATAGAACCCTTTAAGGATCCCCCTTAAAGGAACCCTATTCTAACTATAAAGGCCCCTACTTTACTTACTTGAGCCCTTGTGTTCAGCATCTGGCTTGGAAGCACCGGCTCGGGGTTCAGACCGCTCAGCTGCTGTAGGGGCCTTCATAGGATATAGGGGTTCCTTATTCTTATAACCCGAAACCCGAAACCCTAATGTGGAAGCCTAAATAATTACCTATACTATTTTGGGGGTTCCTTAATTGTAATTATAGTAGAGTATACCCCCAAAGCCTTATTCTACTTATTAAGGCCGCTACATTAAGCCCGACAGTGAGCACCTTCAACCACACCAGCCCTAAACTCTGGGTCACCTGAAGACCCTAAACCCTAAACCCTCAACACCGTCAAAACCCTAAACCCTAAACCGAACTCTGGGTAACCTGGAGAGGCCGTACCTGGCAGCAACAGCTCCTGGCCTCTGCGTCGGATAGCCGCCCTGCAGCCGAAGGCCGCGCTCCCTGGGAGTTGAGGGTGTAGGCTCAGGGGTCCTACCTATCTATCTATATATCTATCTATCTATCTATCTATCTATCTATCTATCTATCCATCTATGCAAGATGACTTGCACGGCCGCCTCGTGCTTGCACCAACTCCCGTCAAAGAGCGACTCTCGATGTCGGAAGGTGTGCATTTGAAGTGAAGCTCCATTGCATCATGAGTGTTGTTTTGTTTATTATCATAACGACTTATTGCTATGCTTTGTCATTGTTATTATGGCTACTACTACTGGTATCACTCGTACCTGCTCTTACTCAGCAGTCTTGTTCTTCTTTTTACTTCTTTTGTTCGCTGAAGTACCTGTGACTGCTGCAAGAATCAGGAGGACTTCGCTGTGGGTGAGGTGCCGCTGTGTGAGGAGGCACGGGCGCAGAGGATGGTCTTGAGAGTCAGTGGGCACGTAAGGGAAAGGTACAGTCTTGGCATGATGGCCTTAGTTTAGGGTTTAGGGTTTAGGGTTTAGTGGCTTCAGCAGCTCCTTTGGACATCATCGCACTAAAGATGCGAAGAGACTCATGGAGGTATCTGGGAGCCCTAGGGGGCTGCAGGGCAGGGCCATCTATGCCGGTTCATCTATATCCAATGGGGCGAAGGAAGCAAAGAGGGTTTAGGGATCCTTCACAGCCTCACTGATGCATGCGGAGATGCTGAGGTGACCAAGGCGGAATAGGGTCCTTCTTGGATTTTGGACTCGGGTGGATCAGCCAGCACCAACTGCAGCAGCATCAGCAGGGGGCTCCAAGACGGGCCCCAAAGCCCGCAAGGCTGTTTTCTGATGATGCTAGCAAACGTGATGTTCGGAATGATGACGACGACGATAATGATGTTGATAAGGTTGATGATGATGATGATGGTGATGATGATGATGATTGTGGTGATGGGGGTGACGATGAAGCTGAATAACGTTTTGAAGAGCGGGTTGATGGCGACTGCAGGGATGACTGTAAGTGATCTTCAAACTCCAGTTCTTCAAGCTGGCGAAGTACCCTTAAACCCTAAACTGACCCTAA
Organism: Symbiodinium sp. CCMP2456; assembly: GCA_905221635.1. Taxonomy (NCBI): domain Eukaryota; class Dinophyceae; order Suessiales; family Symbiodiniaceae; genus Symbiodinium; species Symbiodinium sp. CCMP2456. The sequence goes on along the minus strand of CAJNDV010034987.1, from coordinate 6,384 downwards.
ACCCTCAACCCTAAACCTTACACCCTAAATCCCCAATCAAACCCCTAAACCTTAAACTGACCCTAAACCCTCAACCCTAAACCTCACACCCTAAATCCCCAATCAAGCCCCTAAACCCTAAACTGACCCTAAACCCTCCACCCTAAACCTTACACCCTAAATCCCGAATCAAACCCCTAAACCCTAAAAGTCCAAACGCGCCAGGCCGGGAGCTGCCTGAAGGCCACGCTCTCCGAGGGATTCCTCCGTCTCAGCCGGGCCCCGAAGAGTGCCCGGGTTCCCCGAGACTCCAATATCCCTAAATTAAGGAATATACCTTAAATCATATTAGGGATCCTACTATAATTTAAGGTATATTCCTTAATTATATAAGGGAGTCCGATGAAGCCCGTGGTTTGGGGCTGACAGAAGTCGTGGTTTCAGCTTTAGGGTTTAGGTTTCAGGGTTAGGGTTTAGGGTTTAGGGTTTAGGGTTTAGAGTTTAGGGGCTCTTGAATCTGAATCGGGTCTTGGGTTTTCCGGTGGGGCTACTGAGCAAAGTGAAGTCGTCAGTCTCTGAAGCACCCGCTGCGTCCAACGGCTATTCGGAAGCTATGATCTAATTCTCACTGCAGCTTGTGATTCGAGTTTCAAGCCTCCCCAAGCTTTTCGGCCACACCTAACACCGTAAACCCAAGCACCTCAAGCTCCCCAACCTTCCCTTCGGAAGATGAGGTCTCTCGGGTGCGGGCTCCGAGTCGGCAGTGGTAAGGCCTGCCCAGCGGCTTCGGGTAAAGAGGGTCGCGGTCGTCGTGGTAGTGGTGGTCCTCGTCGAATTGGTAGCGACTGTTCCGGTCGTGGTAATTAGTATCAGAGGTCGTGGTCGTAGTGGTGGTTCGTAGCAGCAGCAGCCCTAAACCCTAAACCCTAAACCCTAAACCCTAAACCCTAAACCCTAAACCCTAAACCCTAAACCCTAAACCCTAACAGCGTTGTCTTGGGAGCAGTGCCATGACGAGTTTGCTAGTCTTCCCGGTGAGAAGGTGGCACAACGAAGCAACATCAGAAAGGTTTGCAAGATGAGTCGCAATGACCAAGCAGTAAGTTTGCGACTTCTAGTGACTAGTTCTGAAAGAACGGGATCAACGATGAGCAGCCACTCGACAGCACCAAACGCTCGAGACTTGTCCGTCTAAAGTTGAAGAGCCCTGTTTGAACCCGAAGCCAACACAGAGTTTGTGCTCCAAGCTGTCAAATGTTCAGCCCCAAACCCCAAGGAACCCAACCTACAAACCGTTTAGCCATGTGTCTGACACCTTGATTCAGTACGCCAGACCTTAACTTCTGCTGCTGCATCCCACGCTGCGAGGATATCGGGGTCCCCATGGAGAAATCTTGCAGGGATCCAGGCTCGGCATGAATCACTGGCGCAGGTTCAGGCACCGGTTTAGGTACAGGTTTGTGGACTTAAGGGCTTCCTTTGTTTCGTGGGAGTTTCATGCCCCTCCCGCTGAGAAGATCCGAGTTTGAGCGGCAGCATTCGTTTCAGGACTTGGCATTGCCCGGGCAGCTGCTTTCGAAATCTCTGCCGGGTTGAAAATAGGGTTGTTTGCGCCAAACCGCGGAACTGTATGCACTGACCACTCTGAACTCTCAAACCTCCATGCGACAGTCAACAAGAGGCAGGACAACTTCAACCAGGCACCGAAAACCAAACGTCCATGGCCACCCTATGCTGCAGTAGTGCCGGAGATAGCAATGGTGTCAAAAAGCCGTACTGAAACCGCGAAACAAACAACCAGGCATGTATTTAAAGATGCATCGACCATCAGTGAATGACCAAACAGGCAACACATCGTAACACTATTCACTATTCACTAACAGCCGGTGGTGGTACTGATGCTGATGGCGGAAACGGCGGCACCAGAAAGGATTGATCACACAAGACTTCAAGCAAAGCAATACATTCATATACATTCCATGAACGGGGGGTAGTACTCAACGTCGTCAGTATGATGATGATGATGATGATCATCATCATCATCATCATTATCATCATCATCGTCACCATCATCTCCATCGTCGCCATCGTCATCGTCACCACCACCATCATCATCATCATCATCATCATCATCATCATCTTCATCATCATCATCATCATCATCATCAGCATCATCAGCATCATCAGCATCAGCATCAGCATCAGCATCAGCATCAGCATCATCATCATCATCTTCATCATCATCATCATCTTCATCATCATCATCATCATAATCATTATCATCACCATCATCATCGTCATCGTCATCGTCGTCGTCAGCATTCTCATCATCGTCAATGTAGTCTTTTGCGTCATCCTCATCATCACCGTCGTCATCATCATCGTCATAGTCATCCCAACTAAAATTAGCAGTAGTAATCCCAAGCACACCTGGAGCCAGGTCCCGTGTGAGTCGCTGCAGACGATGCTAAGTGCAGCACAGCCCGAACCTGTGCAGGGACGGTGCTCCTCTCGGCTTGGGGAGTCCGCAAGCTGATGCCATGTAGCTGCAGGAAAGTGTAGGTGGAGGTGTGGAGGGACAGCGAGACTGGCTCAGGTGCCTTCTGATTGCCGGCTGGGATGGTGCGAGGCTGCCTGTCGCCGTGATTCGGCGCCCGATGCCTGGAGAACAGTGGCCCGAAGTTGTGCCTCGGATGAACCATGCAAGCTCTGTGCTTCCTCCGCCACGTAGTGCAACCGACACCGAGGATAGATGCTCCAATTTCGGGAGCTGCCCTCAAAAGGGGCATGTGCGCCATGGAAAACAAAGAGAGCTTAGGTGCATCCTTTCTTTGACGTGCCCTTCAAGATCCCCGCCGGACGGCCTGGCGCTCTTGAGGCGCATCTGCCACGCTCTGCCTGAGGAGGACAGACTCCAATGTCCCTTAATTAAGGAATATACCTTAACTTATAGTAGGATAACTAATATATGATTTAAGGTATATTCCTTAATTAAGGGATATTGGAGTCTTTGGGGGCTTAAGCCGAAAGTCTCGTGGATCAGGCTAGAGCGAGACCAGCTGAAGATAGCTGCGCCGCCTCAAACAAGGAGGCCGGTTGCTGCCGTGATGGGGTGGTGTTACTGAAGCAGAACTGCGGGTCATTACAGGGGTTACTATGGGGATTCAGGGTTCAGGGTTTACGTTTCTGAGTGCCAATGGCCGTGGAAAGGCCTCGTGCAAAACCTGTACCTTACACCCTAAACCCTAAACCCTGAACCCTGAACCCCAAACCCTGAACCCTACACCCTGAACCCCAAAACGTTTGTCATGTTTCAGCATATTCACAGCTTCCTGAGGTGCTCTCCTTGACGCTTGAGCCGGATGCTGCCCAAGCCTGGCCCTCAGCATCTCGGAATCTAGGTAACATAGAAGCCTAAATAGTTACCAACACTATTTTGGGGGTTCCGTTTTAGAATTATGATAGAAGCTTAAATAGTTACCAATACTATTTTGGGGGTTCCTTACTACAATTAGAATTATGATAGAAGCTTAAATAGTTACCAATACTATTTTGGGGGTTCCTTACTACAATTAGAATTATGATAGAAGCTGAAATAGTTACCAATACTATTTTGGGGGTTCCTTACTACAATTACAATAGAAGCCTAAATAGTTACCAATACTATTTTGCGGGTTCCTTATTATAATTACAATAGAAGCCTAAATAATTACCAATATATACTATTTTACCCTATTCTAGGTGTTAAGGCCCTTATAGTACCTGAGACCAGAGCTTCAGCCTGCTCGGATCTTCCCCAGCCCCGAAAGCCTAACATAGAGGCCTTAATAATTAATTGGAATAGGGTTTGGGGTATATTATACTATAGTTATAATAAGGAACCCCCAAAACCCTGTTCTAATTATGAAGGCCCTTACATTACATCCTAAACTGCACGCCGTGGAGGCGTCGCTGCGGCTTTGGGCTTTGCGGGAGGGCGGTGAGCTCTTCGCTTGGGAGCTCCTCTCCGGGAGGACTTTGCCGTGGTGGGCGTGTCCAGCTCAAACACGGGATATGGCTCTTGGGCTATAGTCGGGTATTGCAGGATTGTCAGAATTTTCTCCTGTGCAAGACCATAACCACATTCGCAGCCTGAAGGCGTAACTTGCTAAGAGCCAGTGCTTTCATCCTAGACCCGAAAGTTTAAGCCCCAAAACCTCGACCCTAAACCCGATACGGCTCGGAAATCGCAGGACGCTGGGGCGCTGGAATTTACCCGGATTCGGACGAGAGTTCGAGGCTGCGGCCATCTGCACAGGAGCGAGGGCAAAGATGCCAGCGGTCTCTTCGTGGGCTCAAGAAATAGGATCCTAGTATCCAGGGCCAGGGCTGGAAACTCCCATACATTCCACGATATTATAGGCGCCTTAATAATTAGACTAGGGTTTTTTGGGGCCCCATTATGCTATATTTATAATAAGGAACCCCCAAGACAATGCATTACTCTACATCGCCGCCATCCTGTAGAGTGTCAGAGTGCCCGAGTATCCTGTTCAAAAGCGAGAAGTCCCTCTGTAGGGGCTGTGCGCATGTCGTGCCCATGCACACCGGCGCACACGCTCGTGTCAGTTCTCGTTGAAATGCCGACCCCCCTTTCCTGAGTTAAGCACGTGCTCGACGCTCGCCGTATGCATGCCTCGTCTGTGTATTTTGTGCAAACACATGTACCCAGTGTACACTGTACATTTCCACATATATATATATACTATACAAACACATACACGTATGTTTGTTCGACATACGAACCATGAGACAAACAAAGATTACATTGACAGGGTTACTGCCGGGGGTATTGTGTGACGTTCTTGTGGCGTGCTATGTTCAATGGCCGTTGACCATATACTTGCATTTATTTCATACTACTGTATGCTGATTGTCCACCGCTCCGCACCCCCCTCTGTTTCCTGCCCCCACTTTCCTTCACAAACGTCGGTTCACTCAGCGGCCTTCTATCGTCTGTGATGAGCAGCTAAGAATACAGAAGTTCCGATGCTTTGTTAGATTTGAAGGCATGACCGCAAATAAGCATACAGCTTCTTATATATATATATATACACATGCATATACTCATGCGTGTTTGTGCCTTTGTGCATATATATATATATATATATATTATATATATATAATGTATGTGTATATATATATATATACACATACATATGTACACATGCACACACATGCATACATAGGCACATGTTTGCAAGTCGGTTTCTTCACCGACTCAGCATGGAAGCAATCTACTAAGCCTAGCTACGATACCAAGCTAGAGATACGCTAAACCCTAAACCCTAAACCCTAAACCCTAAACCCTAAAATACTACTGTAGACTGCTAACTTGTATAATCAGAGCCACTTCGCGAGCCGTGCAGGACAAGCCATCGGCCATTCGAGGCCAGATGGGAGAAAGCCTATCCTCTGTACTGTAGGGGCCTAAATAACTACCTATATCATTTTTGGGGCTCCTTTTTAAAATTATAGTATAACATACCCCCCCGAAAACCCTATTCCAATGATTTAGGCCCCTACGTTAGGGCCCGAAGAAATTGAGGCATCATCGGGATACGCGGTCCGCAAGCACAGCGGGGTTCACAGATTTAGCGGGTTAACCTCCACCCTCTCAGTGACCGCTATAGTCGTTTGTGTACTTTCCCTGTGGGGTTAAAGGCAGGGGCGAGCGAGGCAGGTGGAGCTTGGGCTTGTGGTGCAGAGTCTAAACTTCACCTGTAGCCTTTCTATCTGACGAGGGCGCAGTTGATTCTCGCCGGCCGGAGCCACCGCGGTGGCCAACCAATTCCTGAGCTTCTGATTTCCAAGATCCCCAATCTTTGAAGACCCTACACCCTAGACCGTTAACTCTAAACCCAATCTTTGTGTTGGGTCGTCATATGTTGCTCTTGCATGCGAGCACAGCTTCGTGGGGACCCTGAGGTCAGGTCAGTTTCGCAAGTTTCACCCTTTTGTTTGCTTTTAGGATCCAAAGTGAGCCCGAGCCGAATGAAAAGTCGCACTTGCTCCGCTTTAGGGTTTAGGGTTTAGCGTTTATCCATGATCTTCATGAGGTTCTCGTGTCACCTCAATAGTACAGCTTTCCGCCCGTGAGCCTGAAAAAGGCCATAGGCCTCAGCCCCTAGTAACCTTGTAGGATCATTGTAATCCTTATAGTAGTCTTGGGCCCTTACCGTATCCTTGTAGTAACTTCAGTGTTTCCTCGTATAGAACAACCCCAATCCCTCATCCTCTACATAATGGAGTCCTAAACCCCTAAACCCCTAAACCCCTAAAGCCCTAACCCCTAAACCCTAAACCCCTAAACCTTAAACCCCTAAACCCCAAACCCTAAACCCTAAACCCTAAAACCAGATCGGA
>CAJNDV010034985.1:84747-119913 GCA_905221635.1 Symbiodinium sp. CCMP2456 | reverse complement strand
TATATGACCACGAATTATAAGAGAATCGATTTAAAAAAAATTATATTTCATAAAATATATAAAATTTATTCGTGATCCTAATCATATATATTTCTTAATTTCGAATTATTATATATCTTTCAAAAAAGAAATTTCAATTCTAATTACGAATGCTCAAATTATCAGAATAATATATAAATATAATTAAAAAATAGAAATTTCTAATATATATGATATTATTAAAATCCTAATAGATCTAACATGATCATTCTATATTAAAACATGAGATATATTCGTTACTAGTTTATAATTTAATTTCGTAGGAAATATATCAAATCATCTTGCTCAAAGAATCTCGTCGCAATCTTATCATCCTGCTCTAGCTTCATCTTATTTAAATTTCTTATGATAATTTATTCATATCTTAGATTAGATTAAGGTCATAAATTTATATTTATTTCATCCTGCATTATTATTTTTTTTATATATTAGAAAAAAAAATATTCTCTATATAATATATTAAAATATATGAATTCCTACCTAAATTGAATATAATCTTATTAGATATTAATATTTATATGCATATTCGAAATATTATTCAATCTTTATCTCTGGGATATTAAGAAATTCGAATTCTATAATATTATTATGAATCCATCAAATACCGACGATCCCAAATTCGCGGGATTTTCGGGGGTGCAGTATTTTATTGAATATATATTCAAAAAATATATATATATAATATCTATATATATATATATCTATTCATTCATATCTTTCGATAATCTATTTTCGTATTATTAATCGTTTTATTATCCGAGATTTTCTTATATTATATTAAGCATAAAGGTATTGTTATCTAATCGGTTCGTGCAGAATAGTTTATCTTTTATTATGCGACTTGGGCGGCCCCGTCCCAGTACATCTGTTGAAGGAGAACCTTTATATCGATGTATTTTTGGACTGCTCTCAAATTTTTATGATAGGTTCTGTCGGTAACTAGCTTTTTCCGTGCCAACTCACTTCGTATGCCGCAAAATGCTGCGAGTAATTGCAAACCTCCGGTGCCGTTGTACGTCAAAGCCAATAGTGCTTTGCCTTCAAACAAAACGCAACATGATGTTGCTCTCGTCCTGATTCTCGCCGTTCCCGCAAGTCGGCCTCGCTGGTGGGACTTCCCTCTTCTCAACTGCCTCCAAAGCAACGGCCTCCTCGAACTCAGCGTCCTGTGCATCTTGTAGCTCGTGTGGGAGTGAAGCATCGTGTAGCAGCAGTGAACCAGGTGTGCGGTGTGCCAGCCACTCTCCAGCCCAGCGTGACTCATCGGACTTCAGGCATGCTAGGGGTGCACTGGTACCAACCATGCCATCGTTGTATGCATCTGGTGCGCGGCCCGCTACCATCCAAGCACCAACAAGCGGCAAAAAGGGAGCATCGCTGGTTGCAACTGGCCCCCCCGACACCGATGCCAGCTGCAGAGCAAGGTGCATGTTGTCTGGCGAGCCCATGGCGTTCAGTAATGTAGCCGCGGAAGATAGGTCCGCTGGAGGCTTCCCTGGCAACCCCACGCGAAGGTAAAGAGAGATCTGGTGTGTGGCGGCAGCCTTGGCGAGACGTGCGCCAACTGATGCAAAGTCAGCCAAACACTGTGAGCTCGAGTAATAATTCTCGGGCGTCCGGTGGAAGGCCAGGATGGCATGGGAGGAGAAAGATCCATTGGGGCGGTTTGGAGCATCACCGTGCACAGCAGAGGCCATCTTCCGCATCACAGCCTCAACACGCGCTATGCTGGCCTCATACTGAATGGCACTGTTGTTGCAAAATCGCAGATCCGGGTACAAGTTTGCACCGCTGGAGAAGTCGACCACAACCCGCAGTCTTTGCCGAATGGCCCATGCAGCATCTTCGACAAGTGCCGCTTCTTCGCGAATTTCGACGTAACGCCAATCCACCACGATGGTGTCCCAGTGCTGAAAAAAGGAGGGCCGGAGCAACACCTGCTCAACCAAGCTGCCACCACCAACCAGCGGCAAGCCACGCTTGCTGGGGAGTGGTGGAGGTGCTTGCGGCTGAATTATCGACTCCTTCTTCTCTTTCACTTTCACTGAAAAGATGCGCTGGCTCAATCCAGCGATGGCAACTGAACTGTCGCTGCCGCAATCAACTCCACGGGGCGTGTGCGTGGGTGTGTACCCTGGCGTTGAGCATTTTGCCACCGAGGCGTCATCAAGCTGAACTTCATCCACGGACATGACGGGACCTAGACCACTCTTGATCTCGAAAGGACGCTGGGAAAGCTGCGTGTTTGCTACAGCGACCAAGTACTCACCCTCTCCACGTCGGGTGGCCACCACGCTGAGCCCAGGACTTGAAAGGTCCTCCACCTGGAATACAGCCTGCTGTGTAAATATTTCCTGCAATATGCTCCGAGCATGCTGCGCAAGTGGGAAAGGAATTGGCAGCTGCTTGTCAATTGCTTGGCTTATAGAGGACGACAACGGCAAGGCCACCTGGCTCGTGCTTGCCACACCGGAGGATGCCAGCACTAACAAGCGGCCAACACCAATATCAGCTGCAACAGCGAGTGTATGCGAACCTACTGATGCAATTACTCGAGTCTTGGAGCCGGAGCCCCATTGAAGTGGACATACTTTCAATGGCACGGTCTCTTTGATTTGCTTTGTTGGCGCAGGAGGGTCTGAGATGCTTTGCAGTGTCACACTGGATCCAGCTGCCAAGCGTCTGCAATCCGACCTACCAAGAGCCACAACACTGGTCCACGACAGCGTGCGGAGAGAGTCAATGGTGATGACTAGTATGCCCCCTGAGGCAACATAGGCCTCCAATTTGCCAGCAACCTCACTGCGCATGCTTCTTAAAGCCGACCCCACCACAACCACTGGGTAACGTTGTAACAGCCACAGTGGTGCATCCGACAGCAACACGTCAGCAGCATCACCAAATGGAGTGGGCGTCAGAAAGCCCGACTCGTTGTGAAAATAGCTCGCAGTCTCGTAGCCTGGGTACAACACATTCAAGACGCCATGCGTCCAGAACTCTGCCTGCTCCCACGGGAGGTTACCCCACACACGGAAGGCAACTCCTTGGTACAAGTGCCGTGGAGGTTGAAAGCCAGCATAGTAGTCCAGCAAGATTGCGAACTGTGTGATGTGACTGCCAATGCCGGCCTGGATGCTGCCGCCAGTGGCCATTAGCTTGTCTACAAAAGATTTCCCTGCCTTCTGGATGATGCCAATCGGACTGAGCCGGGTATTGTTGGGTCCACATGTCCAGCCAGCCTCGAAAGAGAAGATAGCCGAGTTATACAAGAGCTGCTGGTACATGAGTGCCCGCAGAAGAGCCAGCGAGGTGCCTTTCTCTGAGCAGATGCAACTGCTACAATCCTTGGGACCCTCCGGTCCCCACCAGCGATTCCCGACCGAAGCATCCCCCCAAACTCGCAAGCCGTACTGCTTGGCGGCACCACGGAGGAAGGCATAGAAGATCTGGTCATTCGGCAGGCCTTGAGCAGTTTCGGCACCCAACAATGTGTAATAGCCAGTGCGTGCATAGTAATGAGGGTACCAAAGGCTGTTCAAGCTCATCAACCTGAAACCGAGATCGTCTGCCATCCTCTCGAAGTGGTGTGCAAAGTACAGGAAGCCTTGTCTCAACTCGTTTGGCCGTGCTGTGACCGCACCGCCGCGCCCATGGAGCTGCTGGCTTGCAAAGCTCATCCAACGGCCGTCTTGCTCACCGTTGTCCATGCCCGTGAACTGCTCGCCCAGCTTTGCAAGCAGTTTGGCTGTCTGTGGATGCAGGTGGTACTCACACACGGACACACCCGGAGGTGCAGGGTCGCAGCTGTCCGTGTCCCCGGGAAGGTAATTCGAAATATCAATCAGCCAAAGATTCCGGGAGAGAACATCCTGAATGGTGTCATTCAAAACATGAAGGGCAGTGTACTGCGGCCACAAAGCATCGCCAAGACCAGTGGCGGCATAGGCATCCAAGTCCTCGGCATCCAAAGCACCCCGATACGCAGCAAACCGCACGGAGCTGGCGAGATGGCCGGGCGTCTTTGTCCATGCCCGCTGCTGTTGGGGGTTTGTAGTCGGATCGTTAAGCAGCGGGTAGAGCCGCACCACCCCCGCGGCAGGAACGAGGGATCCAAGGCAAGCAAAAAGCCATCCCACCACGAACTTCATGGATACTCGGGGGCAGGAAAGTTGAGTCGAGCCACAAGGCCTGAGAAGTCAAAACAGCCAGATTCGAAGAGCTTTGCCAAGCAACTCAGCCAGCAGACCTGAAAAGCGCCAGCTCACGGCAACACGAACTGTTCACCTCGTCAACAGATTTGCCACCCCAGTGCCTCGACCGCTTCGCGCAAATCTCCGGCTGCACAACCGAAGGTGACTCTATAGCTGGACTTAGATGTGGTGGAAGTGCTATTGCCACTGGTAACGTTTAGCGGAGTACGTTTATCAGGAGTCTTCTTACCAATATATCTACTTTCTTACCACGAACCCGTCAAACAGTATGCTATCTTTGGCGTTCAACAGTCTGATTTTCAAGCAAGCTCCCTGCTCATCGCACGCGCAGCAGCTGTCAACCGCGGTTTGACCAGATTTCGCATCAAACGACGTGATCAATCAATGGCATGCGGTCTCTCTGTAGCAGGTGCATCAAACTGGGAGAATGAGGGCTGGCACTTTGGGTCGTGGGGCGTGTTAGAATCAGCGGCTCGCGGTCTGCTTGCTGTCAGCATGCCGTCAAAAACATGTGCCTGCACATGCTGTGCGGCTTGAAAGGGCAAAGCCTAAAAACCTTGCTTCAAACTTGCCCCGCTCCTTTTCTCCTGAGTATCAGCATGGTGGAAAGTCGAGGGCTTCGCAACGAAGAAGCTGAACTTCAGTCTAAAGCATCTCCTGCCTCCGACGTAATATACGCTGACACAAATCGATCTTCGTCCACAGCGGGCAACTCCTTGCCATGCTCGGCCAGCCCTGGCTCTGCATTTGGAGATTGGCCGAGGCCGTGGAATCAGAATTCCGAGGTTCAGGACGAGGAGGCCTGCAAAGGGAATTAACTTCAGCATGCCGTTCAACGGGGAACGCGCCATGCTGCTGCGGGACGCTTCTCACATTATCACAGAAATCAACGTAGGAGGCACCAGACGACAAGCCATAACTGGCCGGGAAAGTTGCCTGCAACAACCAGCGCCTCTGCAGATCAACAAGCTCAGCTGCACAGCAAGCATGATCAGAAGGAAGAAATTCAAGTCGAAGAACGTGCGGATGCCCCGAACCAACAGATCCCGCCCAGAAAGAGGTTCTGCAGGACCAGCCGCAATGCTGGAGATGTAGTCGGAGAGGAAAGGAATGTTTGCAATTGCGATCATCAACACGGAGTAGTGCGACGGTATCAAAGAGCCTCTTAAACTAAACCACTCAACACCTGCCGGTGACTTCCTGAGTTTGAACTAGGGAATCAAAATGCGTGAGGTATTCGTCTTCAGTTGCCCCAACTTTCCCGCACCAGAGCTCCAACGCTTCGAAGACAAGCTTTCGGTCGCCAGGAATGCCTTGGCCTCCGTGCACCAAGATGCCTGCCCTTGTTTTTACCTAAGGCCATCGTTGGCGAAGTACTTCCGGGACCAAAGAATGGTCAATTCCTCCGATCGGTCCAGAAATCATGAGACTCAGAATGCCTCTCTCAGTCAGCTCTTCGCCTTTTGAGAGATGCACAGCTTGTCGAGAAAGACGATGCGAGGCTATTGGACCAGTTCATGCAGCCGACTACGTGAAAAGCTGCGCGTCCGGCAAAGGCTGTGAAAAAGTGGTCTGGCACAGCACTGCTGATGCGAAGCACACCGACGAGCAGGCTGACAAGGAAGCATGCCGCTGCCGCTGTGTGACGGTTGAAAATCGCAAGCTGTGCTACGAGCTTCACCCACCTGGATGTGCCCCAGTCCTGGCTAATTAAGCTTTGATCTCCGCCTACTCTGCGGCTCTTTCCCGGAGCCTGGCCTGTCATTGTCCAGTGCTTGCCCCATCCGCTGAGGCAAAGACTCAGCAGGACACCCTGAAGCAAGTCTGAGGCTACCTGCATTGACAGGGGCTTGCTGATCTCTTGCTCCTTGCCGAAGGAAGACTGAGAGGGCATCTCTGACACCGAGTCACTTTACGTTTGGACTCCTAGACGCATGCTCTAGAAGCCTTTTGGGTATGACTGTATGACCACCGGCCTTTCTCCGAAAGCTGGAGCCCAGCTGCAACGAATACGCAGTGCATGAAATCTGGGAGGTTTCCGGGATCGTCAGAGTTTGGGCCTGTGCTTTTCTTCAAGTTAAGGCTTGCTGCAATTGCTGTGGGATGGTAGTCCGGATTTCAGTCCGGTGTTCAGGGTTTCGGCCTTGTCGTGTGATCTGAGAAATTGAATAGCAAAGATCACGGTCCGCCAGCATACCAGCTGAAGGCTGAGCAGAACTGCAGCTGTTCACCAATGCGCACAAAGCAAGTCAGCCCAGGGCATTCGATTTTCTTTAAACAGACATCCAGCACCAGCAAGGTAGTTCTGTTGAATATTTACATGCATTGCACTTCGAATGGCTGCCCGCGCACAGAGCTGCAAACTGTGTCGTCTTGTGCAGGCACAGGCTGTCGGAATGCCCCCGCACTAAGCGAAAATACGTCCTAAGATGGTGAACTGCATCGGGGAGAGGAGGACGACTTCGGTAAACATCCAAGACGGCAGTCGCACAGGCTGATGCTTCCGGCTGGGGGAGGCGGAATGAGGGCCCACTGCGCGGGCGTTTGGACGAGTTTGCAGCTCGATATTGTACCTGATACCGCTCTGTTGCTGCCTTGCTGCCCTTGTTCATCTGCAGGAATCATATGACGGTCTACCAGATCGTGCGAAGTCTTCGCCTCGAATTGCTGGGTATTTACGTTTGCTTACAGGCAGCGGCACAAGGCTGCGAACAGCAACTAGTGCCGTGCTTGTGCTTCTGTTGTCCGACAACCGCTGATGATATGCTGATATGCAACGAGGGAGGCTCGGCAGTACTCGGTAGGCCTTGTAGATACAAAGACTTAAAAAAGATCGAAGGTCGGAAGGAATACTGCTGACTGAGCATGCATCATTGTTACCCTCATCTCCACTACAAGCTGCTCTGGATTGAACGAGTCTTGGGGAGGTATCTCAAGCCTGGGCAGCAAGTGGGCACAAACAGGGCCATGCGCTTAAAAGAGCTCATTTGCACAGTCCAGTCTCCGAGATGAGTCATTCTGGTAGCTTTCGGGACACGGAGTGGGCAGTGGAAGAGCCTGATTAAAGTTGGGAGTGCGGGGTGTGCTTTCCTCATGACATAGTGTAGGATCTGTTGTCTCGGCTTGGATGTGGATTCGTCACAAGTCCTGCGGAGACTGAAATGTGACTAGGGAAGACCAGCTAAGCGTGAGACGAACACACCTTCAGGCACTGGCTCCTCCCATCAAACATGCATCTGCTGGTGCCTCCGGTACAGGCCAATGAGCATCTCGCCCTAAACAAACCCTTCTTCCAGAAAAGTCGAAAGCGCTCGTCTGCTTCATTCGACTTTTTAGTTCCGACTTCCCTCCCTGAATCGCCTCTCGTGGAGCAAGCTGCTGAATCACGATACTCCGAAATCAAGCCAGAAATGCGCCCGCGCCACAAAAATCTGAGGAACCGTCGCTGTGGCCGGGGTTCTCGTCTCAATTGACCATGCGCCGGCTGCCTTGCACGAGAATTCAAGATCTGAGCTATCGTTGCGATTGGGGGGGGCGTGGACAGCGCCGAGTTTTTATTGAAGGCGTTTATGAGCCATGTTGCCAAGCTTTCCAAGCCAGAGATCTCGACTTAGCTCGGTGTGGGCAAGGAGGCAGTTCAAGAGCTTCCGGAAGGCTGAACTCGTCTTTTGCATCTCGAGCATGTGCACAGCTGTTGCTCTGCTAGCTACGGGCTCGTTGGCTGGGTCGAAGGTGCCACTTTTCGGCTGAGTCGTGTCTGCCAGGGTAAGGGAAGACGATCCCTGGTCAGAACAGCTCCGAAACGCGGAATCTTCAACCAAAGCTCTCCAATCTCCGAAACCGACACCCCTGGTGCCTGGCCACAGCTGCCCTGGTATGAAGACCGGGGCCTTTGCATCCCAGCCCGATTGGATTTGTTATGCTGTAACCGGCTTCGGAATTCAACACGTCTTTTTGGAAACTGCATCTTGGGCTATCTCGGGAGCCGACATCTGACGACGTTCTGAAAGCATGGCTAATGACAATCATGTTCTCTGGGTGTTTGGCGGCATGGTGTAGGCCCGGCTCGGAGACCACTTTGCTCAAAGCCTCCTGTCGATTCGACGTGGTCGGTCTTTCGGATCTACGAGTCTACGAGTCAAGTTTGGGGTTTAGGGCTTGCCTAGGTCTAGGGCTGAGTTTTGGGCAGATCTAAAGCTCGCAGCTGAGGGCTTCATGCCCTGGGTGGTGCCTGTGGCTTCAACATGTGCACGGCTACAGCAACCCCTCAGCGCTCCAAACAGTAAACTGTTCTAGAGCCTAAATCGTACACCCACGCGCAGAACGATGGAAAGATGTTCTTTATCTGCATTGCATGATATTGCATGGCTTCTAAGCGGCTCGGCGCTTTGGATTCCGAGGGTATGACATTGCTCCTGCAAGAAAGCCAAGGCGGATTATGTCGTCCTCCCAATCCGCAGGCAGGCTCGCACTCCATTTTGTGCATCACGCAACCACGAAGCTTTCGCACTCTGCCGGGTGCGAAAAAGGACTGAGCTGAGTAAAATGGTCCTCGAAGTTTTGCACTGAATTTCCGTCCGTTCAAGAGGTTTTGCTGTCTGCATTTTCAGTTGCCTAGCATGTATCGGCATTATAAGCCCACCATGTCTTGCAGGTGCTTCTCAGCCTTGACGAAACGCACAAATTAAATTCAACCAACTACCAGCACCCAGAATCCTGCAAAACCAATCTAAAGCGCAGCACGAAGACCAGGAAGTTGGACCCCGCGGTCTTTTGGACACCTTCTTCCAGAGATCCGGAATATGACCGTTCCAAGGTATGGACGCTTCAGAATCTTCATCTGAACTTGGATGCACATCCTGAGGCTTCGTATCTGTCTGCATGTCCAATCTTCGACAATATGGGACTCCACGCTTCAGCTAAACCTTCGAGACACCATCCTCTTCATGACCGTTCTCTCGGCTGCTGCATGGCAGAAAGAGCGCTGAAGTGCTTGAGCAAAGACTCAAAGCACCTGCACAGCAGCTTGGTTTTCAGGAATGACAAATTTCCACTTTAGCCAAACCTTTCCATCTGCGCAAAATTACTGAAAAGAACATTCTGCCAGAGCCGAGGGTACTAGCAGCCACACTACATTAAATCTGCCCTCATACTTCACACGCGACCATAAATGCAGTCCTCCAAGAAGATCGCTGTCTTGTTACGTGCGAAATTGTATTCAACCCAGTGCGAGGTGTCGCGCATGGAGAACGAACCAGCCGTCAGTGGAAGACTGATGGCTGCCACGGGGATTGCGTAGCAATGCCCTGTGACAATCTCGTTTGCTCCGTCGAACAACTGCAAGTCTCCGCAGGCTGGTTTAGTTCTACTTCTACAACCCGTCTTTTGCCACCCGACTTACAAAACTCTGCTGTTCGGTTCGAGAACCCGGGAGTAGGCCCAGAAGCGCTAGTGCCCGGCGATCGTCCATCGGTTTATCTACAGTACTACCACCTGCCTGCCAGTTTGGCTGCTTGCGGACCGACCTAGACTGGCAAAAAACAAACAAGCAGAGAAACAAACAAACAAGTATACGTAGTTGCAAGCAAAGAAACAAATAGTAAATAAGTACATATATATGTATGGTTTTCACGCCAAAACCAATTCCTGCTTAGGACAAACGAAAAAGCAAACACAACCATCTTTTGGGAAACTATACGACCAAACTCCGAAAAGATTGTTTTCTTCCTAGAAGCAATTGGCTTCGGGCCGTAAAAACAACCTTTTTCCTAGCAAAAGAAGAGTTTTGGCAGGAACGGAACAAAAAAGCATGGTTTTTTGAGTCTGGCCGTACTGTAGAGGTTCCCCAACATTGTTATTCATTGGCTTTTTGGTTTCCTAGGAAAAAATTGGCTTTGGCGTGGCGTGAAGAAACAACTTTTTCGCAGGAAAAAATTGTTTTCCGATCCAAAACCAACATTTGCTAGGACAAAAACCCAAAAACATTTTCTGAGAGTTTAGCCGTATAGATTACTAAAACATGCTTTTCTGTTTCTTTGATTTTCCCTAGGGAGCTGTAGTTTATAGTTGAAAAAGCACAGTGTTGCCGTTGACTGCGGGCTCATGCCGAACCTGCAGGAGTTGCCTGGCACGGGTTTGGTCTTGGCACTATTACGACTACTACTACTACTACTACTACTACTACTACTACTTTTACTACTACTTTTACTACTACTACTACTACTACTACTACTACTACTACTAGTTGTTGTAGCTTCATGCCTCGATCTGTCTGTTGCTTATAGGTCCCCTGATGGAGTCTGATGGAGGTATGCTGAAACAACAGCCGCCAACCTTGACAAGGCATCCTGCTCGCAGCGTACCTCGTATCCTCACTCCAAGCCCCAACACACTTTTGCAGTTTGCACTTCAAGAACCCATCCGTGATAGCTTGTGGCACGTGCAGAAAACAGCACAGATTGATGCATAATTGAAAGCTCATGAGTAGTGAGTAGTAAGGGCTGGTCGCTGGGCCTGCTGGGGCTGGGGCTGGGGGCTGGGGCTGCGCCTGGCGGGCTGGGGCTGGGGCTCGCAGATAGACTGGAAAGCGAGTTTCTTGGGAGTAATAGAACACTTACGATCACTGTTGCTATCTTCATGACTGTACTCGGCAGATTGCATGAATCTACATGGACCTTCCAGCGGAAAGGTCTCTCCGATGACTGCAAGTTGGAAAACAATATCTATATATATATATATATATGTATATATACAACATACGTACATAGATATGCATGCATATGCACATACGTCAACTTTGAATGTATACATATCTACATATATATGTATGTATGTATGTATGTATGTATGTATGTATGTATGTTATGTATGTATGTATGTATGTATGTATGTATGTATGTATGTATGTATGTAATATCCATGTAGAGAGACGTAGAGAGAGAGAATATAAGTAAGCAAGTGTGTGTGTGTGTTTGTTTGGGTGGGCGCATGCATGCAAGTGCGCATATCTGTGTGCATGTCTGTTGGTACTGGCTGCTTGCCCTTCGGTAGCAAGCCGCTGGGAAGGCTAAAACGTGATCAGTACTGTTCCTGGTCTTTTCCTTACGTGCACTTGTCGTTCTAGGACCCTAGGTGTCAGTGCACGATATCCAGAACTCGGTTTGAACCGAATGGTTTTTCGTTTGTATCGATTGGTATTCGTGCAGACTGTAGACTACCGAAGGCATCATAAACTGCAAAAGCACCGGCCGAAGAAGCGCATCAAGAGAGCGGCCGGGCAGGCCAACGCGCTTTCCAAAGTGGAATTTCATCGACAATTTTGGCAGGAGAATCCAACCAACATCAAGCCACAAGTCTGTCCTGACTGATAAGTGAAGACTCCTGACACTGGGAATCTGTGGGAGCACCGTTGATAACAACATTCAAAAAGTCTACGATAACGGAAGCTGGTAGCCCGATGATGCATCCATTGTACAGAGACCTGACCAGCAGCAGCGGCAGCAGCAACAGGAGTACTAATTGTAGGAGAGATTGCGGTAATGGAAGCAGTAACAGTCGTTCTGGGTAAGATGGTTTTGCAGGCCCTATGGCACGAGGAAGGTCTACGAAACCCAACAAGCCCGAAAAGTCAACACTATCACCAAAACCCTTAATGTGAACTCCTCCTCGCGCAGGGCCCTGGTTCAGCTTTGTGAACCAACGATCGGCTGTCTTTTGGCCATAGAGGCCGGAGCACGCCGTGTGTTTTGCCGTTTCAGTGCTTAAGGGGGAAAATTTCGTAGGTTAGGGTTTGGAGCTTCTGGGGTGTCGCATGTGAGCACCTGGACCGGAACCACCAAGCCCCCAACATGCAGACTCCAAATCGCGAGCCACACTTCCACGGACAGCCGTGCAGCACTAGAGCAAGAAACATATTATCGGCAAGCGCTCGGAAACCATCCACATTCTACGACCTTCACCGGTTCTTGTCAAGGGCACTAGGCTACAAGTACCACTGCCTTCGTACGGAAAGCATGGCATACTTTGTGACTATGGTAAGTACAGAAAGACTGAATTTCTTCGAAAAAGAGTTTGTCCCAAACTATTGCTGCGTTGCTGCACCTCTACGCGCCATCAGACCGACCGTGAAGAATTCCGTGCAAGGAGCTCACTGGACGCAGCCGCCGCATGCGTCGTTGTAGTCCCTGCCTTAAACTCGTCGAACAACTAGCACCCGGAATCTACAGTCCTTATTGCTAGTTTTTCATCCCAACGCTACGAACTTGTTGTTGAATGCTGGCATCTTATCGACGCATAAGTACCCATGCAAATCCTCTGACGGTCCGGTGCCTTATGTCCTGACTCCCTGTAGAGACTAGGGCGCACAAACTCGTTGGAGAACCGCCCAATCTTTAAGCTTTTCGCCGACCTTCCATTGTGGTTCAACACAGCCCCACAGTACGATCGTAGGTCATTGGGTGCAAGAGCCCAAAGTTTTCGAGTCCAGAAAAGCTGAGGGGAGACCTTGGCCGCACTAAAGCAGTTGAAAGACGAACAGCTGCCAAGCCTCGAAGCCAGGCCAAGTTTGAGGACGAAGCCCCGCAGACCCCACTAAACCTTCGAAGACTATATTGTCTGCAATCGTGAGCTTCACGGCTCGCCATTCAGCAGAAATGTCTTTCCCACGGCCTCCGCCGGCTCTCTGCGAAAAGACCTGCGAGGTTGAAGTTCTTGCAGGTTGCTCAGATTTTTCCACGAGTCCCTCCTAGAAGTCTGCACGCGGCACGACTTCGTGCGTCGGCCACCCCGAAAAAACCTGGCGGATTTCTATTTCTGCGAGGTGACGCAACCTTCTCCGACGACCCTGCCGTGGCTGCCGCTTCTGAAAGGTGCCCCCCCAAGCAAGTCGTTGAGCACCTTTGTAATATTTTACCCTGCCGCCTTTCCTGCCAGTTCAAGTAAGGCAGGTGTTGGGTCTTTCGTGATTCTCTGCTTTGCGACGGATAGCTTCTCGGTCCGACTTGCAGACTTCTGCAGTGACAGTTGTGGCTGGATATTTGCGGGTGGGGCAGCAGGAGGGGTATTGCCTGCAAGCATGACTGACAAGTTGGGCAGCCCTGCAGCCATTGGGTGCCACTCCATACCTCGTGCCGGCAGCACCAAGGCAAGCCGAACAGACAGCAAAGCAAGCATGCTTGAACTCGATGGCCCGGCGTCACAACGATCGACAATTCGCAAGCTTGAGCCTCCCCGTCGCGTGACTTCGACACCGCCGATTTGGGTGCGCAGATTTGGGATTTCGACACATGCGCCGGCCCACCATCCAGCTTATGGAGGGGGGTCGAGCGCACCCGCTTGGAAAACCCTATAAACCCTATAATTCTTAAACCCCAAACCGCCGTAACGCTTTTCAGCACGTGCTGAGGTGCCGGCCTGCGCCAATGCAACCCTCACCCCCTCGCAAGTCTAAGCCCCAAACCCGAAAGCCTAAACCCTCAAATTCTTAAATGCCTAAACCCTAAAACTCTTAAACTCCTAAACCCTAAACCCCAGACCCTAATTAAACCCTAAAAGCCTTAACTTCCAATAAAGTGCCTAAAAAGCCCCCAAAGCCGGTGCCGCCGAAGCGGCAGAAGCGAAGCCCAGCCATGGCTGCGGCTCCCGTCAGCGTCACGCCTTGAAACTAACCTTAAAATTCCAACCCCTACTTTTTTGTAGGTTCTTATTATAAACCCTAATATGGAATTTATAGGGACCCTCCAAAAAAAGTAGGTTCTGGTAGGTTAAGGTAGGGCTCAGGATTTTAGGGTTTGGGGCTTTAAGGCTTGTAGGGTGTAGGGTCCAAGGTTGCTTGGGGTTTTAGGGGCTTGGGGCTTTAAGGCTTATGGAGGTTTAGGAGCTTGGAGTTTTAAGGTTTGTATGGTTTAAAGTCTAGGGCTTTAGGGCTTGAAGTTGTACGGTTTATTATAGGGTTTCGGGTTTAGAGTTCAGGGTTCCTGGACGATAGGATTTTAAGGTTGAAGGCTTTGAGATATCGGGTTCCGCATGTATGTTGACGGCTTTAAGGTTTAGGCAGCATCATCTCAGAAGGTTGACGGCTTAGACTATTCAGAGGGTTTCGTATTTAGGTGTTGGAGTTAAGAGTTTTGGACTCATGTCTTGCTGGGGGATTTAGGGGTTTGCATGGGGTTGAGGATTTAGGATTTACATTTCTGGTTGTGACATCGGGATTTAGGCTTTGGTTTTGTGGAGTTCCAGAAGCGCTACCACAGTATTAAGTGGTCTCTAGTCTCTAGGAGTTGGAGCCTGTTTGTTCAAAGTTCTTCTAATCTGGATCCTTGTCCTGCGCGAAGGTTTGAGGGTTCGGGTCTTCAGCAGGGCAAATGCTGCAGCAACGACCAAAGAAGGCGGCAGCCCTACACTCCTCCACCTTGAGGAACCCTAAGCCCAGACGAGGGTTCCCGAACGAAATCCATCGCCGTAAACCGAACCTTTCGCATCGAAAGCCGGAAGCCCGTAACCCGAAACCCCCAAACCCTACACACACCCTAAAGCCCTGAACCCTGAACTCTATAAGCCCTAAACCCCGAAACCCCAAGCCTCTACCTGACAGACTCGGCGCCCCCGAGGAATCCGCAGCCCGAAAAGATGAGCCCCTTCAATAAGTAGAGGCTGAAGCAGGGAATACCTGTGAACAGGCTCTCTCTCTCTCTCCCGCTCCCTGTCTCAGGGACTTCGCGGCTTTAGGGTTAGCGCGCGGTGCACATTTTGAGGCCCCGTGTTGGTGGGATAAGGGCTGAGGCACGGAACCGAATTCTCCGGTGTTTAAGTCTGGAGTTGAGGGAGGGATCAAACCAAGCGTCGTCCGGGGAAGGAGGATGATGAATGGGCTACAAGGACTTCTTGTGGCGTCTTGGGGGTTTGTGACCTGTGGAGTCGTCTAGATTTCAGCAGGACAACCCGCTGCAACCAATTGCTTAAACTTAAACCCTGCACGTAACGCAGATAGTGTCCAAAAACACAGCTTTGCAGCTCTGGCCACCGAGCTGTTCAGAGTTGACGCTCGGGCTTGCAGGGGTGAAGGAGGCATTCTCTCTAGGAGTTCCTGCTCCCCATGGGGAGGGACAGTCACTACATCACTTCTGGTTGGGCATCATCAAACCCGTTCCCAAGATGCCGAATGCCTAGACCCTACAGTCCTTAGAGTCCTATCGTTTCATAGACACACGTGCCAGTACAAGCGCCTTGAGTGACAGGCTCATGTTGTGTATCCATATCCAACCTGTGTGTTCCACAGATCTATAGCATAACAGAGCGCAGGAAAAGACGGGAAGAACGTGTTCGACCAAGGCCATGGATAAGCGTCTTTCAGACTAAACAGAGCAATGGGCAGTCCCCGGGACTCAAACCCCATGGCACCGCGTAAAACGTCATTCCCACGACACAAACAGTTTACGACACCGGTCTCTACGACGACCGTTAAATCAAGCCTCCTGTCGGCCATCACTTCCGATGTCCGTGATTTCAGCCCATTCTCAAGAAACCCACCAAAACTACCGAACACCAAGCAAACAACCTACCCACATCATCAGAGCCCACGAAACACAAAATGAAGGCATCGCACAGTCCTGTACAGAACCCTCACTATCAACAGATGCTCCTCTGCCGGACCGAAGCCAGTAGACTAAGCATAGTCGGAAATACCTGTAACAGACAGCATCTAAAACTGTCATGCTCGTGGGGTACTACTGTAGACCCCTCTAGAAAAGCCAGATTACAAATCCCAAGATGATGGTTGATAGTCCACCCTTTATAGATCCCTTGTTGAATAAACCCTGTGAGTGCCCATGTATCTCGAAGCAGGGATGCTGCCAAAGCGATGGACGAAGAAGGACGCCAAGGTCCATGTGGGCCTTGGAGATAATCAGAAAAGACTAGACGAAACCCAAAACTCGACGCGCTAACATGCACTTTCCTTGCGGCTCCTTGCTGTCATTTATCCTTATAACAGGCTTGGGTTTCTTGCTTGGGAAATTCAGGCAAAGCCGACCCTGTAAGTTTCAGTTAAATATGGTTTACCCTTTCATGGTTTTGGGCTATAGGCTTTCGTTTACCGTTTCTGAAACCTGATACTCAGAAGCACTTGGCTCATCCACGTACCGATCGACAAGTCTGATGTCTTCAACGCAGTACCAGTTATGGGCACTTTATAGCCGTGGGGTCACGGAGCGCTGAACTCACTGAAGCCTATTACCCCAATCTGAGTGGGAGGAATTCGGGCTCATAAGGGCAACTCTATGGGGCTCGACCGTTCAACCCTTAAGAACTATGGAACTTCTGTGGATTGAACTTAATTATTGTACGTACGATGCGCATCTCCAGAAATGGAGCCGTAAACATATCAATCCTGTGCAACTAGTTATCCATTCATGTATGTTCTCCATTCACGCAAATGTTTGTTTGCTTCTCTAGTCATATTTGTTTGATCATGTACGAAACTGTCTAGTGAGTCTAGTTTTCTCCCGTACAGTAAGGTTGATCTTGTTTGAAGGGCCAGGGGCGGGGTTGGTGCTGGCTCTGGGGAAGGGCATTACTTCTGCCAAGGCGCACGCAGCCCAAGGACTCGAAGAAAGAAACGCAGCAGCTGCCTCCGCAGCAATCCTGTAGACTGCATTTGCGCTTCGGGCTGGTGACGATATTCCATCCCCCGCTGCACCCTGTGTCAAGAAGAAACGTGCCTAAAGCTGTCGATGCCCCAAACTACGACCTAGCTCAAGATTCAAGCATAATGCAAAAGGTTGTTAAGTTGGAAATGACAGTGGTCAATTAGACAAGACTGGGCTGGTGGCAGTAGGAGCAGCAGTAACAGTATTGGTACTGGTACAGAAGCAGAAGCCGGTGTAAGGTTCGCCGCCGTCGCAGAAAGAAGAAGAGCACATAATTATGGCTAGCAGCAGCGCGATTGGAAGTAGTAGAACTCAGCTCTCAGAAGGGCCAGGCAAAAGATGAAGTTTTAAGCCGCCATGGCGGAACCGCCTCAAAACCCTTGCACCGCCGAATCATTGAAGTGCTCACAACTATGAACTGTCAAGGAGGTCAGGGCTTCATCCTCCCAGGGCAGCGGAAGACACAACGTGGCTAAGCCAGAGGGCGTGGGCTTGATCAGTCTTTCTTAGTTGTCAGAAGGAGTTCTAACCGTACCGAACCAGGCTGCTTCTGAGAAGTGCAGTTGCCCCAGATTTCAATAATTGCTCCTATGGCAACATGGGTTGTGACGGCAGTCTGGGGCACGCAACAGCTGTTGTTATAAGGGCTTTATAACCCTAGCTGTAATCGACTCGGAGCGTCCGTGCAGCAGTGTCCGCCGCCGTAACAAGCGAAGCAGGTGCAGCAGTTTGCAGCCATGGCGCCAAGCCTGAAAAGGCTGTAAGTGAAACTTTGTCAATGAGTCCAGTCCAGTTGCTAGCAACGTAGGATTCCGTTCTGCAGTCGGCAAGTTGTTGGCTTGTTCAGACTTGCCCTAAGCTTTATTTTCACGCTTGGCTGCCCTTCCGTCCTGGCCAGGCCTCTAAACCCTCAGCCCTGATCTCTTTCTCCGACACCCTAAACTAAACCCCTGAGTTTGAGTGGCGGTCTCTGCGCATCGAGGATTCATCCGGTTTCGGCTAGACATCCCTCCTGTAACTACCCCTCCTGCCACAAGCCTCAGAGCAAAGACAACCCTGCAGATCCTAAGTCTGCCATCCCAAACCCTCAAACCCGTAAAGTGAGCATTGACCCCGCCCGGAAACCGCTGAAATCCTGGCGTCCCCCTTCACCTTCTGCCCTAAACCTGCGCGCGATGTTGCCCAGTATTCGCTTAGATATACAGCTCACCCTCTCAGGGTGTCCTTAGGGTTCTCCCCTGTTTCGAAGGCCTGAAAAGGAGCCCAACGGCCCTTCGAGGAATCAACTGTCCGTCCGAGCTGCAACATAGCACCGAGACAGGTGCTCGGAATCGTGTAGGAGTCAATACCTGGGAGCTTTAAGGGCAGGGCGTGGTAGGGTTTTTCGGCTTAAGGTTCAAGGTTCTATCAGGATTCTACAATGGCTCCACGAGGGTTCCAGACGGGATCTACAGAGGTCCTATTTCCAACATCTCATGTGCAACTCGTTTGATTCTTTTAGGTTTGGGGTTCAGGGTCGCGGGGTTAGGGGTGTGGGCGGGTCTGGGGAATTGAGAAACTAATGCTTTTGAAGTTGAGGTGTGGGCGTACAGATTTGCTGTGGGCCTTGTTGGCCCCCAGCCCGGCAGAAAAATCCTTGAGCCGAGCCTCCGTCAGGCCCTATGAAATCCCTGGTCCGTTTTTCTGGAAAACCCACCGTTTAGGCTTATAGCTAGGGCTTACGGAACCCAACCCCAAATCCGCGTTGAGGCACATGCCTTCAAGCCTAAAGCATCTTACGAAGGGAGTTCCCCCGACTCAAAGGGCCTAGCGGCTCATCTCGATCACAGGCGCATCCTCGAATAATTAGAGTATTGGGTTTAGGGTTTAGGGTTTAGGGTTTAGGGTATATTGGAGTTGACTATTCCCGGGGGGCATTGCTTTTACAAGTTGCTAAAGTCTGTGTGCTGACTAGACAACCTGCTTCGTGGCTGCCCTTCCAATGTATGCTTATTCCTAGAACACCCCCCATCACTCATCTACTTGGCACACTTACTGCGTCAGCAGAGTGTCCAAATCGTAACTTCAAGGGCCAATTCAGCAAAACTCCTTTCTTCACTCAGGCACCTCTGGTACCAGAGTGGCGCTGAGTCGTAGTACTTCCAGGGTGTGTTAGGAAGACACCTGCAACCCGGCAAACAAACTTGAGCTCCGATCATGCAAAGCATTTCTAGAAACCCGAGCCCCGAACCCTAAACTGTCCTAAGCCCTATCAAAAAAGCACCCTAAACCGCCTAAACCCCCGAACCCTAAACCATACAAACCCGCCCAAGCCCGAATCCTGAGCCCAAAATCAGACGGAACTTGGCTCCGCAAAGGTCCTTCAGATCGCTGGCCGGCTCGACCAGCGGCTGCGGAGCAGGTAGCCAGGCGAGAGACAGGGAGAAGACCACCTCAGCGGTAGGGTTTAGGGTCTTTGGGGCTTTAGGGCTTATAGGGCTGCATTTCATAGCCGTAACATTCCCCAAACAGCGAGAGCTTTGGGATCTTCACCCAAAAAATCCGGCATTGGGGCAAGCTCTGGGTTGCGTTCCGGGGCGAGCCACAGCTTCAAAGCGGAAGCGCTGGAATCCGACCAAATGTTCTCCAAGGGTTCCCGGCAGGGCAACTTAAGGAGCTCTCTAGTATAGACCGTATACGAATAATTGGAAGAGGGTCTCGGGGTATGCTTTGGTATAGTATGTCTTTCTTATACAAGGACCATATTTGGGCCGTTGTTTTACGTTGTTTCTTCGTACGCAGACCACTCTTTCTGCATCCTGGGCACGACGAGCGAAAACAGACTTCCCACAGTGTGGCCTCGCCAGGTCCTGCACTGTACGATCTAGGTTTCAGGGTTAGGATTAGGTGGGGCACAAGGATTTGGTTTGGGACAGAAAAAAGGGGTGAAGGCTGTGAGGGATCTGAGGGTTTAGCCGCAGCAACAAATAACAATTAAAACCTTACCCCCGTCTACTTCTTTCCAGTCCAACAAAAAAAGAAGTTCTGAATCCGGCATACTTTTTCCGCCAGACTACTTTTCGGCTACAGGTTCGTCGGACTACTCTTTATGCTGGAATGGACGGCTTGCATTTTTGACAGGTGCACGTCCACATGTGGAATACTTACTTGTGCTCCCGGCTCGGCATACTTTTTTGGGCCTGCAGTGGGACCGTACTAAAAAGCGTACCCGTACCCAAAGCGAAAACAAACCCAACATGATGGTGAACAACAGCCGTACAGAGATTTTCGCCTTTTACCCGGATGGAACCCGCACCAAAGCGTACCGGAATACTTTTGCAGCCCGGCTGTTTCTGTGGAGTCTGGCTGGGGGTAGTTACCGGGTAGTTCGCGGAATACATTTCCCTCTGCGACAGGTTTTGAAGGGATGATGCGCGGAATACATTGTTTGCGACGCGGGAAGATTCTTTTCCAAACCGGCGGAATAAAGCAAAATATGCGGACGAACTTACTGGTAAGCCCACACCTGCAGATCCTGCAAACCCTCCTATGAAGCCCAAAAACTCGACAATCCTGTGACACTTTCGAAACCCAAGAAACCGTACTCCCACATCCTTGTGAAAGAAAACCTGGGGGCCTAGAACAGCGCATTAAATCATGGCAAAGAAACCTAGCAAGCCCCATAAACACTTGAACAACAAAAACTGGGAAACCCATAAAACACCATAGACAACACCAAAGCCCTGTCTTAAACGCCCATACGAGAGCTCGCTGCATGGCAAAACTCAGCATCAGAGCCCCCACCTTTCCCCAGAGCCCCTCATCTCATTTAGGGCTTAAGGCCCCAACTCCTTGTGAGGCTAGACTCCACCCCCTCTGTAACGGTCTCGGTCTCGGGATCGACCAGAGCCTGGCGACGGCCATCCATGAATGGGTTTAGGGTTTAGGGTTTAGGGTTTAGGGTTTAGGGTTTAGGGTTTAGGGTTTAGATGAATTCAGGGGCTTTACATGATTTTTGGGTGTCGGGCTTCTAGCAGAGCACAAGGCTCTGGGGGGCGTCTTATTTTTTGAAGAGGGAAAGTCCGGGGTTTCGCAACACTGGATCACCTATAAAGCTGGAAGGGCTGTATATGAGGCATTTACAGATTGTGTAGGCGCTTATACTATAAGGATTATGACGGGATCCGGGTTGTTGAAGGCTTTGCGGAATTTCGAAGAATTTGCATAAGTTTGGATAAATACAAAAGTTTGGGAGGGGATTTATACTAGAATTTTTACTAAGATCTTATACTATTGTTTTGGTGTTATGCACCCTTTCTTGCCACGGTGTTACGGGGATTACAGGGTTTATATCAGGGTTCTATAAGACGCTCAGACGGGCTGCGTAAGCTTGTCTGGAAGGGTTTTTACAGCATATATTAATGGGGTTGCACAGGGCTCTGGCACGGTTTTGCAGGGTTACGTGAACGCTTTGCAATGGATGGTTTTACGGTTTCGGGTTTTAAAGGTCCAGGCTGTTAGGGTTCGAGTTTTGAAGGTTTTGACTCGTTTTGACTAGGCATTTAAGGTCTAGTTGGGACCCCGAGTTTTCCCAAAAAACGACGCGCAGCCATCAATACCCTGAATCCATCGGTTTGCTGAAACTGATATGGTTTTGTAGGTCTGGGTTGAGATCCTTTGCTTCCATAAGGGAGAGAGTTAACCAAAACCGACACTACGGAGTCAAAGGCATGCCGGCTTGCCTTTGGGGTTACACTTGACAGCACAGGCCCTAACATACAGTCATACAGCTGGTCACCAGACACGGAGTTCGGAATCCCGAAAAGAACAGCATCACCGTAAACCGTCCGAGTAACAACCAGGGGCTTCTTCCAGCAAAAAGCCCGGACTGCCAGCCGGCAAGCTTCACCTAAAGCCCAAGCCCGCGAAGAAGTAGCCTTGCCGATTCTGTTTGTCTAAAGTGTCTTCCGAATCCTAGATGAAACAAGAAGCACATCAAAAGTCCACTGTCTGATGGCCGGTCTTTAGGCTGAATCGACTCGTCAAAATCAGCTGTTTATATGTCCAGTACGCAATGACACTGTCAGTGCTACACTCACACCCCCACTCAACTCCCTCCCTAGCCCTACCCTTCATGTAAATTTCAAGTCCTGCCTACAGCAGCAAAACCATCCGAACAAAGCACACGCACGAGAGAGCATGCAAGCCCTTGTGTCTCAAAAACCCAAAACAGCGAAGCCTGGTAGGACACGCGCTGCGGCTCGCCGACCACGGCCATCCCTAACGCATGTGCCTCTGCCTCTGTACTGCTCTTCCGCTAAAACACTGGAGCCAGCAGCGAGAGAATTTGCGATTCTAGTTTAGGGAGCTTGGGAACCCTGGCTGAGAACCTTCGAGACCCACTCTTCGGTTGCAGGACGGAGGATTCGTTCGACCCATCCAAGCATGTACCCCCTGGCCAACCCCAGCCTAAACCAATATTACGAAGCCTCTGAAAACACAGTGAAGGAACCCTGGCAACGACACAAGCAGACCAGGGTTGATGTAAACCAATACATATAGACCAAAGCGAGACCTCCCGTTTTCCTGAGCCCGCGAAGGCAACATCAAATGCGGGGCACCCGAAATCAGTGATTGAAGACACCTGGCCCCTCCGAAGTTTCCCTAACAGCATTTATCCTGAAATTAAAGTTCTATATGGATTAAACCCCACAACTCTAAAGCAAAGAGTTCTGCAACCCCTAAAGCTCTAAACCCCTCAAACAGACTCTCCACAACACTCGAAAGAAAAAGCCTAAAGCCCTCGAAGCCCTAAGCGCAGAGAACGTTCCAACCAACTCCACGGACAACATCCTGCCTCCTGCGAGTGCGGGGACGTCAGCGTACCATCCGGAGATGAGGCGGCCAGCAGCTCCTAAAACAGATTGAGGGGTTTGGGGCTTAAGGCTTACGGTATACGGTTTGGAGTTTAGGATTTGTGGTATAAGGCAATGGCTGAGATTACGACGATGATGACCACGACGATCCGGGCTGTTAAGCTGTTGTCTGCCTTACTACTTTCACTACCATTACTCGTTTCGCCATGGATTTTTTGCGACACTCATTCAGCTATGGTATGTCCTCTGTACGCCTTACAGCCGGTCGCGAAGAGCACGGGAGTTCATCTTACAATGACCGCCTGTCGTGCAAAGCTCTGGATTTTGCACCTGGAGTTTGCATCGAAAAAACAATGCCGGAAGCGGACTAGCCCATGCGAAGGCGAGGCGATTGCGGTACAGTAAGCTACGAAAGACACCTTGCGTTAATCTAGCAGAAAGCAATTCCTGAGCGTTACTTGGAACCCCGTTTGTGAAATTCCCGTCTGCCACCAAAGCCCTGCAGCCGCAGCAGAGATCCTGTTTTGCATCCGGGCTTGGGAAGTCTGAATTAAATGCTACCCCCAGCACCCAAGCCAGAAACACTGGCACCTCAGTCACTCTACATGTCGATGCCTACAATGCTCTCGGAGCTGCAGTAAGCAGGCTTGCATTGCTTCGTACAAAGGGGTCCAGAAACATAAGCCCACAAAAAAAACGTGCTACTAGCCAAAAAGGCCCTCCAGAAAGCAGAATACTCGCTATAATCATAAACCTATGCCTTTAAACCCTCAGCCCTCAACCCCCGAAACGCAAAAGAACGTATTTGTGCGGTTGTTCCTGTCGTCACCCGCTGTCCTTCCCCTTCGTTGGGCTGCTGCTTGGCAGCTCTCTCGGGCGAAGCCTCGACGAGCTTCCAAATTGCTGCATTTGGGTTTAGGGGTTAGGATTTCCATTATCATCATTGTTGTCGCTCCTCCGCCTCGTCGTTCTACGACGACGCCGATGACGACGACTACTACCTACTGGCATTGCCAACATTGTTTTTTGTTGCTCACACCATTACCAGTATTAGTCATGTCATATTGTTGCTGTCAGCATTCCTGTAGTTATATTGTAATAGACTAATACTATTGCCAGCAATGCTATGTTGTAACATTCAACACCATACTAAACAGTTCGTAGTTAAATTGCTGCTGACCTTTGCGATGGGGTCTGGATTGCTTTCGATGTTGTGCATGTGTTTGTTGTTGCAGGCTTGGCAAGCACGTAATCGCTAGGCCTTACACAAGTCGAGACTGCGGGGTTTCAAATGATGTCCTCAGGGCAGGATGCTAACCCTATACCGCTGAACACTAATCTTATCCTCAAGATCTCTACCAGGTGTTCTCTAACAATGGAAAGAATAAACCCCTGTCCCGGATTGGTCCAGCTTTAGTGGGGAGGCCTCAATAGTACCGGAGAACCAACTCTAGCACCCTCAAACATCACAACCCTAAATCACCAAAATGAACAGGGATTTCTGTCGGACAAGCTAGAGTCCAAGGACACCTGACTCTCGCAAGCAAGGAAAACAACACGACACGAATGAGAATCCGAGAGAAAGGGACCCTCAATTAACACACATTTGTAGGTTTACATTGAAGATCCTGCTATTGAGGGTTCTATATAAGGCCCCTCACTCTTTGGACAACCCTGGGTGCTTGGTGCCGGGCGCTGTACTTCGAGCGGAAAGCGGCAACTGCAGCTTGGAGGGCTGCTCCTCCTGATGTACCGTTTGGCTTGGGCTACGGTTCTTTAAGGTTCCTTTAGGCGTTCCTTTAGCTAGAGACATCCTCGCCTATTTTCGGCTATCGGCACCACCCACCCCAAAAGATAAATACAATCTTAGGAGAACTGTCTTATTCCCAATACCCGTATCTATCCAAGTGCCATAGCCAAAAAAGCGAGGTGTTCCTTATAGAAGTTTGACTAAGGTTTGGGGTTAAGGGTTGGGCACGGTCTAACTTTTTTTTGCGAAGCCGCCTCAGCACTGCATGGCACTCCACATCAGTGGCGGCATGGCTCAAACTTCTGCCTGACATCATCTACCAGGCCGTCCCAAATGGGTTCGGCACAAGCCACTTGCTCACGCACGGACTTGCCACTTTTACGGGCATCGTGCTTCAATGCATCCTGTCCATCTTGCGATGTTAGGCGACGGTGTAGTACTGTGATAAGAAATTTCATAACCCATCCAAGCCTTAGAGTTTTCTCTTCTATCCTATGTAGGGCATGTGGGGTTCTCACAGTTCCACATGATTTGATCCAGCACCCCAGTACCAATACCTACCTTGTCAAGGTTCGACAGAGCTCCTGTAGGTCATGATGGGTTCAGGAGTCCCCAGAAGGCACCCATTCCGAACCGCTTGCACAACAGGCGCTTGCTGCAACAGGGTGAGAACCCCGTGAAGCCACGAAACTGCCCCAAGCGTCAGCACTAAGCAACCCTGCATCTTGCCCAACCCGAAACTTTCAACCCTAAACCCTGAACCTCAACTCGAAAGCCTCAACTCTAAAAACCCTGAACAGCAAACCCCTAGCAAACCTATACTATATTCCTGACTAGTCCTAAAGTTTAGGACTAGTCAGGATTAAAGAAAATTTAAACCCTAAAGTTCAGGACTAGTCGGGATTACAGTATATTTAAGCCCTAAAGTTTAGGACTAGTCAGGATTAAAGTATATTTAAGCCCTAAAGTTTAGGACTAGTCAGGATTAAAGTATATTTAAACCCTAAAGTTCAGGACTAGCCGGGATTACAGTATATTTAAGCCCTAAAGTTTAGGACTAGTCAGGATTAAAGTATATTTAAACCCTAACCACCATCAACCCCAACTCCCTGAGAAACTCTGAAGTGGAGGCCTCGCCCTCTCTGTGTGGCAAAGGCCCAGCCCCAGTTTTCTGACCTTCCGTCTTTTGGCATATTATTTCTCTAAAAAGACTAGGGCATTGGGGGTATGCTGCCTGTTGCCATAAAAGGGGCCATAAGAGAATCTGCTTTTTGTGCTTTGAGTAATTGCTCTTTGCTTTGCTCCAAGAACTCAGCTGACCTTGCTGGGGTGGCTTCGGCTGCTGCGGATCCGGATGTAGCGCTTGGGGGTTCGGGTGTTGCGCGTTGTTGGCGTCGGTGTGTTTTGTTGGGTTTAGGCAGTATCGAAGGCAGTTGTAGTCTCGGACAGGGGAGGTTCCATCGACTCAGAATGTTGCGGTGAAGCTTTGGGGATGCATGGGGATGCGTGGCACCTTGGGTTTAAGGTTTAGGGCTTCGGGTGTCAAGTCTGTTATCTGCCTTAATCTCCAGGTCTTCGTGCATATCTTGAAGAGCCAGTGTGCCTGGTCGCCCGGCTGGTCGAAACAAAATACAACAAACCCTAAAACCAAAACCACAAGCCCCGAAAAACAGCAAAAAACACCAAACCCTATACGCCACTATAAACCGTATACAGAGCCCATATAAACCCAAAAATGAAATGCAAAAGCACACAAAAGGTGTCGTCCCGGCCTTTTTGGCCATCCTCCTGGGCCGCCTCACGGCAGCTTGCGGCGATAAGTTTGGCGTGATTTCAGGACTCTTTTGCCTCCCACCTAGCATTTTTCAGGGTTTAGGGTTCAGGGTTTAGGTTTAGGGTTGTTGAGGGGTTAGGGCTTGGAGCTTGGGGTTTGGGACATGGCATTTCATAGGGTTTAGTTCACAGGTTTACCAGAGTTTTCATGGGTTGGAGAAGGGTGCCAAACAGCACCTGCACATAAACTATAAACTCTCCAAGCTCAGATACCTGCAGGGGGGTTCAACAGTTTTTGTTTGGTGCCTTTTGGTGGCCCTGGCAAGCTGTCTCTCGAGAACTCGCAGACGGGCCCTGTATTTGTGAGTTTCAGGGTTTGTGGTTGACGGTACCGGGATGAAAAAGAGGCTGTGTATAAGAGCTTCAGGCTCATTAGTATCTGGGGTTTGCCTTCCCTGACCTGGCAGATTGGGATAACGAGCTGGAATGCATGTCTTGATCCTGCGCATGGGCCACGACAGGCAGCCCAAGTAACCAGAATTGACAGAAAGGACATCTAAAACACCGTCAGACCTGAACAAGTATTGTACACCCTCACATTGCAACCCCAAACCTGAAGCTGATAGCCCACGACCTCTGGGCGAAGCGTCTGAGCATCACCTGGCCAAGCGAAGCTTTTCTGACAGAAATATCAGCAACCGGTGTTCCACCCCTCGACCCCGAAACCCTGAAGCCTAATGAAAAGCTGAAACTAATGCAGATCAACCATTCGACTACAAACCCTAACAGCAGGTGACTAAAACCTGGAAAGCCCAGATAAACCCATATGACTTGAGAGCTTATGACACACACACACACACCCAGCAAATTCAATTTGCGGGCTTGAGGCTAACAAGTGACCTTTCCTTGGCAAGAAGAACTAGACGAACTTTGGAGCTTCTAAGCCGTTCCCTTACAGGAAGTCAAAATCCTGAACCGTAAGCCTTTTGCTTAAGCCCCCGCGGCTAAACCCTCAACCTCCGAAGGAATCCCGGGTATGGTCTTTGAGGCCTCGGGTTGCAGCAGCTGAAAAATCTGATCCGAAGCCGGGAAGCCCACAGAATCGAAACGAATCCAACACGGTTTAGGGCTGCAGGGCTTGACTCTCGAGACCTCGCACAAGACAAAACACCACAACGACAACCAACAACTCACAGTGCAGGACTTGCAGAGCTAAGGGGCTTAGGGTTTCGCGGGTAGGGCTTAATGCATAAACTAGGGCTTCTCAGAATTCCCAGACCCAACCCACTACGCTTGTATCCCTAAATCATGTCTAGATCGTGTACCTAACTCTCACAGGCTACCCAATATCATAGCTATACCTACTTAAGGACCACGGGGGGCTCCAATGAAAGGTAGGTGGGGGTCTTGGCAATCCCTTAAAGCTCAAGTCCTGAACCGAAGATAGGGTCTCACCGTTGCATCAAAGACACCTTCACTTCGCCGTCGTCGCGCCTCTGCGCGAGCCGAGGTGCCTTCAGATTCACTGCAAAGCTCGAGCATCTTCCTTACCGGGGAGTCAAGTATATGGGCAGTTCTCTAAATTAGGGTCCCCTTTTTAGGTCCCCAATATAATACGGCACCCCTATAAAAAGGACCCTAACAAGGGACCCGAATTTAGACAACTACCCATACAGTTTTAAGTTACCTCCTGCCAGGCCTGGAAAAGGTTTCGAGCTCTAGGGCTTTCAGAAAGGCTCAGGGTTCGGGTTGAAGGCTCCGGGTTGAAGGAAAAGCACTACTATAATGTGGATTGGCAGGACGAAAACACGGACTTAGACTTAGACCTTTTTGGAAGGTATTGTGTGTTGCAACAACAACGGAAATACAACTAATTACATGAGATCGTTTTGAACGCATCATGTTGTGGCAAATAAAGGATCTACTGCTCGGGGTTCACGTTAGATCCCGGAGTTTCTGAAGACAGTTGTACCAAAGAAGATAAGGTTGGGATGTAGGAGCCTCATTTTTACAGCCCCAAGTTAAACCCTAAACCCTAAACCCTAGACCCCTAAACCCTAAACCCTAAACCGTTCCAAACCAAATTATGAACCCTCAACCCTGCAGCCTCGACCCGCAGCCCGGAAAAGTCCGCAAACTATCAGGACTTGCAAGTTAAATCCCGACCAACCCTAAGCCCGAAAATCCTTATACTTATACTACACTATATGGTAGAAACTTTTTCTATTTGTCTTCAGCCCCTACAAAAAACCCTAAACCCTAAACCCTAAACCCTAAACCCTAAACCCTAAAACAGCAGGGCCCCAAAAGAAGGCCTTGGGGCACCTGTCCCGTAGCCGTCTTGGCCCGAGGCCGACTCCTGAAATCAGCACGCAATGTCAAGGTTCAAGTATCCATCAGGGTTTAGGCTTTTCTGGATGTCTCCGTATGTGTCTATATGTATATATATATATATATATATATTTATTTATTTATTTATTTATCTATTTATTATTGCGGCTTATGCTTTCGGGAGTGGTGTTAGTATAGTATCATTACAATATTTAGTTAGGGGTGTTCGGGTGTAGCTTTGCATTGTGCCTGTGGTGGGCTAACGGGGGGTCTTCCTCAATCGTACTGGGAGGATTTGGGGAACTTAGCAAGTAATTAAGCAGGGTGACACCTTTACAGAAAGCAATATAGACTCCTGCAGAAATACCAACGTTGTTCCTTACAGCTGACTACTGAAATCATATATATATATATATGAATATCCTGAAAACTCATCTAATCAGAGGCCCGTTCACTAAGACGCCCGCTGACGGAGACAATGCTTCAGAGCTCACGTAGCATGTCTTAGCAAGTTCCCGATAATACGCAATATGTATATATATATATATATATGTATATATACATATATAGATATATTTATATATGTGTATGTATATATGTACATATTGACATGAACCGATGTGTAAAGCCCTGTATGTTGCCAAGAAACCACATAGTTATGTCGTACCGAAACCCCTCGACCAACATACAAACCGCTGTCGCAAAGTTTCCGATTATCTTAACATGCTCGAAGGACCCGAGCCCCATTTTCGGTGTAGGGCTTTGAGTGAGGGTCCTTTCCATCGCGGCTGCTGGAGAGCGGGGGGAGCTGCGACCTGCGGTGTGCAGGCTTTATAGGGTTTAGGGTTTAGGGCGATCCCTGTAGTAGAGTTTCAGCTTCGGGTTTAGCGGCAAAGCATGTCGGAGACACCGTACTTCAAGTTCATATTTGGGATCTAGGGTGAAGGATTCGGGAACAACTACTGATGGCAGGGATGCAACAAAGGCCCTGAAAACAACCAAAAGGCGGTCCGGCGTGCAAACTACCCGGTAACTACCCGCTGCCTCACTGTGTGGGGGTGGGAAACCTAAACCTTAGACTCCTTAGACATACCCTAAGCCCTGAAGAATTATGCACCTAAGCGCCCTCAGTATGAAGTAGAATACTCACACTCTTATAACCTCGTTGCCGGAGTAGACCTTACGGCTCGAACCTTGTAGGAGTGTCGCACATCTTGCGACGCGCGTGCAATATAGTTAAACTGTTTTTACGTGTTTGAGGCTTAGGTATCTTTGTTGTTGTCACCTGCTGGGTGAATATTTCTAGGGCTTAGAGGGTCTCAAGGCAACCTCGAAGACAACTGCTTGTGAGCCTGTGCAATGAAAAGAGGGGGTGGCCTTTCTCCCGCTCCTCCGCGTCCGCTATGCATTGCAGCTGATGCTCAAGCTCCTGAGCCACAGGATGTTCTGAACTGCGGCTTTGAGCAACTGGCGCCCTAAACTCCATGCCCCCCCCCCCCTCCCC
The DNA here is from genome assembly GCA_905221635.1 of Symbiodinium sp. CCMP2456. Classification (NCBI taxonomy): domain Eukaryota; class Dinophyceae; order Suessiales; family Symbiodiniaceae; genus Symbiodinium; species Symbiodinium sp. CCMP2456. Next base: position 89,806 of record CAJNDV010034985.1, on the reverse strand, counting down.
CCAAACAAAAACAAAACAAAGCACACCGTGAATCGCTGAAGCCCGTAAAAAACGCAACTTTAGGCTGGCGGCTTGCAGCTGATGTTCCACATCACCTGGAGCAAAGTTTCGAGGTTCAAGGCCTACCTGAACCCTAGACACAGCGCCATTTTTTGGGTTCCTTCACTACGATTTCTTTCGTCCCGTCCTTTTCATGGTAGGGGGTATAAGCACAACGCTCATGCCTCTCGGTTTCGTCAGTTTACGAAATCTCCATCCCGCATGAAAGCAGCAAGTCCACATGAACCCGTCAAGCCCCAAGCTCTTGGCGCGAAACCCGTCCTCATCCTTGACCAAAGACAGTTTAGAAATTCAGAGCGCTTAGCCGCAAACTCTGATGGCTTCTTGGCTACGAAATCGAAGACCCCGCAACCCCAACACTTTTTACTACACCCCAAACCGTAAAACCTAATCCCAGGCTCGCGTTCTGAAGCTTCGAAGGACACATGCCTGGGCAGGGCCGTGCCGATGACGTCTTGGCAGACGATTTGCTCCTGCAGCTCGCATTTGAAGGTCTTACCAAGAATTTCGAAAGGCCTGAATCGGCAGGAACGTGGTAAACGGCAACGGCTTCATAAGGGTGTCGTCAGCGGGCCCCGACTCCGGCGTCCTGGTTTCGTTTCGAGACTCCGGGTTCTTAAAGCCCCCCTAAATGTAGGGGCCTTCATAAATAGAATAGGCTCTATAGGGGTATATTACACTATAGCTATAATAAGAAACCCCCAAAATAATATAGGCAATTCTTTCTAAGGTAGAACCCATGGGCCCCTAGTATGGGCCCTTAACCCGGGGACCCTAATATACCTACTATATACCCTATATATACCCTTAAGGGACCCTAGAATCCCCTAAGGGCCCATGTTAGGGGCCCATGGGTTCAACCTTAGATTCTTTAAAGCACCCTATACTTCCGGAGCTCGACGACGGCTGCGAAGTAGGCGCTCCAACAGTTCCTGAGTCTACTCCCCCCCTCTTGAGGGCTTCTGCTACTAAAGAGTCCAGAAAGCCTCCAACTTCTACACCCTGAAGACCTTACATGTATGTATGCATGCGTGCATATATATATATATAAAGAGTCCAGAAAGCCTCCAACTTCTACACCCTGAAGACCTTACATGTATGTATGCATGCGTGCATATATATATATATATATATGTATATATATATATATTTATATTTATGTATACTCTATGTATGAATTTGTGTATATATATATATACATTCAAAAATGTATCGTAATTACCGGCAGATGTAACATGTACGTATGTCTGGTGGCAATGCAGCACAGAGACCCTGTTGCAGGGATCGCGCCTTTTCAATTTGCAGCATCGGCTTCGGAGCAGCAGTTTAAGGGTCTCACGAATGTTCACCCGGGACCGTGTCCGCAGGGTTATAATTGGAAAAACGCCGGAGATCAGATGCTTTGCATCTTGGCGACACACAAAATCGTCAACAACTACTTACTACAGCTTTGTCTTGGGTTCGGAAGTCGGGGCATGGACCCTTCAATGCCATCGTTTTCGAGGGTTGTTAGCAGTTTTCGGCTTTGAAAACTTAAACTACTGGAAAAACTATAATCACACTACACTGAAGATTCCTACAACTCCTTTTTTCTTGGTTCCCCAATATCCCCGTTGCCAAAGGCTACGCCTGTTTCACTCTGTCGAGCTGCAACACGGAGAGAGATGAATCAGGGCTCTCAGAGGTAATAGAGTTGCCTTATGAGTTGGAATAAGGGAAACGGGTTTTGGCGCTGGTTATCGTAGAATTAAGAAAGTCTAGGGTAGTAGTACTAACTGTTGAAGCCTGTATATGTTGCTACCAAGGAAGGGTACTACCTTACTACCGGAGAACCTAAACACAGGTAGAATAAATGAACATTTATCCTTGTTACAACTCCTGCAGAATGATACCGTATGCTCCGAACCCGTAAAAGAAGCCCACAAAACCCTAAACCCGTAAGTAAGCAAAAAACCGATACCATTTCAAACCCTTACAGAACCCTTGTGTCACTTTTAACAAACCCCTTTAACTCCCCACCTAAAAAACCTTTGACGAACAAAGCCCAATCTCCCTCTGAACCTGTGCGAAGCCCCTAGAAACCAAGCTTGTCCAGTATACTGGGGCAACTACAGGCTAACCTTTGGGATTATACAGGGGTCATAATCGCCCAACAAGGCTACAAGTCACCTACCCTATACTTAGAAACCCTAAGCCCTGCTTTACAGAACCCATGTCCCATACCCCCGGGAGGATCTAAAAAGTAGATCCCTTGATTTGGGACCCTATACTACTAAAGGGTCTTTATAGGAACCCCCCCTTAAGGGATCTACCCTAGACAAAGCACGCTGAGTCTCCCCACGGGAGTGGCTGTTGCTCGAGACTTCCGAGCGTGGTGGCCTCCGGCCATCCTGGAGTGATCGTTTGGCATCTACAGGAGGGGCTCTAGAAGGGCTTCATCAGAGACAAAAGAAGGATGTATATATATATATATAACACTCTGAATTCTATAGGCCCATAGGGATTCTATGAAGTGTGCTAGGGCTCGATTAGGACTTAGGAGTGTTGGATGCTTTTTTTATGGTTGCATACAGTCGGAAACTGGGAAAGGCATGCTCATTGCCAAATCCAAAACCCAAATAACTCCTGAACCCGAAATCCTAAACCCTAAACTCCTAAACTGCAGCAACACAGCCAAGATGCCCTCTCCGCTTGGGTTCTTCTTCACTTTTCTCTTCACAAACTTCTTCCGCTTCTTCTTCGGCGGATCCCGAACGTCGGCCGTATCGGTCTGATCCTGATGGGCGAGCACATCTTGGATTTGTGAAAATAGGTACTTTGCTTACAAACGGGTGGACATATACACCTCTTGGTTCGGGTGGTTATCCTTATGCTTGCGTATCCATGTTGTCAGTGTCAGAGTGTGTGTGTGTGAGTTGTACACCGTTTGTGTAGGTGCATGTACTACATACATACCTGCATACATACATACATAAACATACACACATATCGTGTACACGTATGAAATACGTAGATTTGTAGCGACTCTTAGCCTACTTTTGCACACTCTGCAATAATATTGTGATGCCTCGTCCCGTGGGATCGGAACCGCGGAATCTCGCGAGCAAGCTGCACCTCCTTCTGATGCCTCCGCCAGCGCAGGAGGGCCCATAGCGATGTTCTCCACAATGGCCACATCTGCCCTCCCCCTGTGGACGGCGCACTTTTCGTCGTTTCGGCTGAGCTCGTGGTCAGTATGTAAATCTTCTGGAGCCGTGCTGGACCAAAGATTGAGTGCACCGGTCTCCGCGTCAAAGCCAAGCTCCAGGAGTGCATAGACCAGTATGTTGAAAAGCAAAAGACCTGTGAGTCTCATGAAACTCATGATAAACCTTATATATTATAGTGGCATGCTTGTAGCTACTTATTAAATAGCTCTGAAAAGAATTCGAGCATGCTTCTTGGTTCTGCGGCCCGCCTGTGAGGCCCGCCACTTCTCTAATCGGCGCATAGCCGCACTTCGTCCTGGCGAAAGCCAGGGACAGGGCTGCACAGCCGGCAGTCTCGATCCAGCGAATCGGTAAGCATCGCTTCGTTCCGTCATCTGGGGTATCTTTCAGTTCGAACTCTGGAATAAATGCATCATCCTCGTGATCCCCACGTCGTGGGCTACCCTTCAAAATTTGGGCAACTGGGATTAAGTACACTCCAAAAGCAGCTGCAAAAGCCAGCCGCATCCTGCTCGCCTTGTTGCCCTTCCGTGCAGCGTTCAGACATGTGGCCAGCAAGGCAACTACCATCAGCGTCAATCCGAAAGGGCGGACCTCAGAGGAGAGCACCAAAGCAAAGCCTGCTGCTCTTAAGGCTTGGTCGGTAGTCAACCAGACGAAGGCCACGAAGCAGTAGATTGGCTGGGAGAGTGGCCCCTGCTTGAGATCATGGGAAAGGCATAACCTCACCACACCATGGGCCAAAGCAATCGCAGAGACCGACACGGAGGCGATTCCGACAGGGTCCCCATGTCCACCGATAGAAAAGAGGATGTACGACTGCAGGTACAGTTGCGGGGCGCTCTCCAGGAGCTTGTTATGAAGCTCTCGAAGCCTCGTTGTCTCATACCGGCCACTGCCGAGCTCCGGGATACCGAAGCAGAAGGCCATGGCACCATCCACCAGATAATTCAGTTGCGCAAGGGACGTCAGAAGATATGCCAGGAAATAGGTCCAATAGGTCCACTTTGCAGAGCTGGTCTGAAGAGGGGTCACCCTCGATTCAAGAGACCGCTCGGCCCAGACAAGGCTTTGAACCAAGTTGGATGTGAAGAGCAAGAAGACACCAATTCCAAAATACCAGGCATGCACCTCGCAAGTACGATTCCCATTTGTATCTGAAGGACAGCCGGCGCTGAGGTTTCCAGGTAAGACACCTTGTCTTGGAGGCTTCTTCACCATATGCAGATGCATCACTACATGTGCCCCATGTTGCTTTCTGGACCAAGTTGCAGACTCAAAACCCGGAATCCCAAATCTATAAATCTAAGGGGGCTTCCAAGGCACAGCCGTACTGCAGGACCACCCACAAATCTAGGTAGAAGTCGGCCCAGTTCAAAGCAGCGGTGAAGAGGAGGCCAAGAAAGAACTGCGTTCTCTCCGAAGGTACCGCGGAGACGAAGACATCAGCCATTTGTTCCGTTGCCACATAGCCCTACTGCCCCTGTAGACATATACACCCTGAGTATAATGCTTTTCCTGCGGTGACCTCCGTAAGCCCTAGAGACATCGATCTCGACGGCCCCTGTACACGTAAAACAGATGACATTACATGCAACTGTAGTAGGAAGGACACTCTCTCATGACATCACCGTTGGGCTCGATCTACTTCGGTCCAAACAACCTTGAGCTTCATATCCTAGTCTGTCCATTTACAGTATTGAGTATCGCAGTACCTACTTTCACACTTTAGATAGATAGATAGATAGATAGATAGATCGATAGATCATGGCTGTTTCAACAATACTTTT
>CAJNDV010034985.1:65143-84161 GCA_905221635.1 Symbiodinium sp. CCMP2456 | reverse complement strand
ACCGAACCGCCCGATTACAACCATGTAGATAGGCTTTTCATAGTATACTCTTCTCTGAAACAAGGCCATTGGACCACATGATTTAGAGGGCAAGATCTGCTATGACCTAGACCGCTCCTTTTGGGTTTGTCTACTCTCGGCAATTGCATAAACCCTAAACCCAAAACCCTAAACCGTGGCACAAGCATCCTGCTCATCCCGGCCGTGGAGGAGCTACGACCTGCAGCACGAGCCCGAAGGGTCTTCAAAGATCAAGTCGTTCTTACGCCAGAAATACTGGGTAGTATGAATAGCTCTAGTAGTTATATAATATCCGTCTTGGCCTTATCATTCGTCATAATAGCGGGAGTAGCAATGGTAGAAGTAGTAGCAGGATTGGCAGGATGAAGGCAGAGGGTAGATAGGTTAGCTTAGCGCTAGCTTCGGACTGATGGGTGGAAGTCACGCACTTTGACTTCGACATGGTCCGTAAGCATAATCCCAGTTAATCCCGGCCCCAAAACCTTCATACCGAATCTGAGAGGTTGCATCGGGTGACACTGTGCTGCATGGGTTCCTCAGTTCTCCGCGCATTACTTCTCGAGCTAAGCCGGATCAAGGCTTTGTGTGTCGAGCTCTTTTCTATCGCAGGGTCCTTCAACCAAGGGTTCGCTTAGGGAACTAATTGCTTAATGCTCTGGGGTTCAAGGCCCCTGGTTAACGAAGCCCAACCTTTTCCAAACGGCCGTGGCCTTAAGATATCGACGTCTTCTACATGCATGAGGCCATACGTGCCGATACAGAACGTCTGTACAGAAACGACCAAGAACACACACATATATATATATATATATATATATGTACGTATATATATATATATATACACATATATATATATATACAGACATATACATACATATATGTATATATACATATCTACATATATATATATATATGTGAATAAATATATATATATATATATATATGCATATATATATATATACACATGTACATACGTATATTTAACCCCTGCTTGGAGGATCATGGGACTAAGTACGTAAGGCTTCTGGAAAACACCCTGGTCTTCTACTCGAAGAGCCAGGTCTCAGGGTATCCTAGTATATTTAAACATACGTTATACACCATGAATGCAGGTTTGTATATGCATTCTCCTGACAGGAGCTCGCAGGTTTTTAGCTATACACATCCTTGGCCCCTACAGCCCTGAGAGCTCTCATGCAGTGGGTCCAGAAACCACCCTCCCCTCCACAAAAGAACTACAAACGGCCATATTCCTTACACGGGCCCTTCCGGCCCCCCACCACCCCCTCGTACATGTTGTCGGTTTGTGATAACTCTCTTGCTGCGCTGCACTACTCTAACAAGCCCAAGGTTCCAGGGACAATCTTCGTATTCGGGAACACGAGTGAATCCTGAAACACTTCATGCTGAACCCCAGTTGGTGCCTGAGTGCTGCTCCTCCACTTGCGCCGATTCGTGCAGCTCCTGTTGGGAGCTCAAAAGATGATGTGGTGGCACTTCCTAGAAACCCTTGATCAAGATATGCGCTTCATCAGGAAATCGGGATCCGGGAAGCCTATTCGGGGATCCCCTAACCACAAACAACACCCCGAGGGATTAAAGCCTCCAAGCCCCAGAGTTCTCGTACCCCTAAACCCTAAAGCTTATAACCCTTAGAGATCTAATACAAAAGCCACCCATACGAGTAGGGACTGGCCTGGCCTGCAGCTGGAGACGTGCAACGTCACCTGGCGAGCTAGAGCCCCCAAGCATTCCGAATAGTTTCGAACAACTCTCGAGGCTCTTTGGACCTAGTCGTCTCTGCTTGCTATAGCCTACGCGGCGTGCATGTGGAGTTTAGTTTTTTGGGCTTTGCCTTGTTTGGGGGTTGAGTCCCTATCGAGACCATCACTGTTGTCTTGTAACTCTTGCACGGTCAGACGCGTAGATGCTGAACATGAATGTGTGCAGCGCTTACTTCGGGTGGGTGGGTGAGTGGGTGGGCGGGCGGGTGGGAGGGCCTGTGACACCTGGCTCGAAACAACTGTCCCTGTCCGTGGCTTCCTTACGTCATTGTCACAGGTCCCTAACCGTAACATACAGCTTTTTAAACACATATTGAAAGGCGATGCCGAATCTTTTAAGGAGACCAAAGGTTCAAGGGCTGAGGACATGAATTGTCGAAAACCTGCTAGAGCCGTGCCTCCCCAAAGCCTAGGCATTTTCTAACACCGCGCTAAGCCCCTGAAGCCCAAAAAGCCCGATACTGTAAAACCTAAGCGCCTGAGGCCCCAAACCCAGAATGCCTCAACTACCCAACTGTTCAAAACCCTATGTAGCTTAAACCCTGCCTCATGTGGCATGTTCAGAAAATCATCTTACAAAGCCTTGACCCCAGTAGCCCCGCACCCGAAACTTCAAACTAGGACGAGGTAGAAACACTGGCCCTACAACCCCAAAAATCTTCGGATGCATAGACGGACCCAGGGTTTCTGCGTCGTGTTCCTAACTATCACTCACAAGCCTCGCAGGGATGTCGGGGCCTCTGCGCCATCGGTTGCGTACGAGGTCGCCATCGCTACGCCGTCGCTGTGTCTCCGAGCGACCGGGGAAGCCTCGAACACCAGGGCCTTAGGGTTCAGGGCTTCCAAAGGGTTCCTGCACACTCTCGCAATTCGGACAATTCAGGCGAGGTCTGTTGGGCGCAGTCGGTGTGAAAACAAACAAAGTTAAGGGTTTGGGTTTAGGGCTTAGCATTGGGGCCTAACTAATTGAAATAGGGTTTTATGGTAAGCTACTCCATATTTATATGAAGGTACCCTCAATAAGGGTCTGACTCTCGACCCTACATCGTCGTCTTTAAGGGCCTCAACTCGCGATTCGGGGGGTTTTAGGGTTGAAGGTTTACAAGCCCATGTTCTTGTAAGGAGATCTTAACCGAGTGGCATTGGAATCTGGGGGTGTGGGCGGTTCTCTAAATTCAGGCTTTATTGGGACGGTGACCACGGCCAGGAGAGTACGTCACTTTGAGTAGCCTGCAACAAGAGAAGTCTCACGATCGGAAGCACAGGGTTTGGGCTTTTCGGGCTTAGAGAGCTCACAGGTTCGGGATGAAGTGGCCAATTCCAACTTTCTCGACATGTCTGTCCCTAAGTCAGGTTCCCTGTTGCTGCGCATCTCAATGTCAGGGGGTGTATGACGCCCAATCATCCCGGTCCCTAAACCCTAAACCCTAAGCCCGAAAGCCGCCTTGACATGCCGGCGCTGGAGCCTTGGCTCCCGGAGGCAGGAGGAAAGCCTTGCTCCTGCAGCCGGGATGTTGGGGGTTTCCGACAATAGGGGACCCTAATATAGTACTCTAAATAATAGGATCCTTATTATAAGGACCCCCCAAAATAATGTACCCTAATTTTTGGAAAGTCCCCTTTTTGCGTGGAGCTGAAAGTCAGCGGATGGGAGTCTGAGTGTTTGGGCTGAAGCATGACTAAAGCTGGATGAAGTGGGCACGTGTGTACCTAGGAATACAGTAGAAGCAGCGGGCTGTACATAAAAATCTCTGTATGATGATCATAAGAAGAGAAAGTCCGAACCCCCCATAACAACGACGAGAAGACACAGTGCTGCAATCGAAATATGATATGGGTTGGGCCTATATGTTTCAGTTATGGTGAGGAACCTGAGGAATAATATTCAGTATGTATTCAGGCTTGCATAATTTAGGGACTTTGCCCGGGGGGTCTGTCAGGTCTCTATAAGGATTTCTACAGATCCTCGAGAGACTCTGGGTCTTCAGGGGGTTGGGATTTGGGGATTTGGGGTTTGGAGTGTAGTATTCGGGGTTTTGCGGGAGGTCCTCATTGACTCATGGGAGGTTTGCTTTGGACTTCAAAGCTTTATCTGGGATTTATAAACCCTAAAACCCAGCAAAACCTATGCCCGACGCCCTAAACCTGAACACTTACAGCCTTGGCCTATGAAATCAGGCCGAGAACCGTTCCTGTGCAGTGTCGTGGCTGAGGTGCTGCGACCTCGACGGCTAGGTGTGGGTTGCTTTTTGCTGAAGTCCTTTCTTGCGTCCACTCGGAGAGTTTAGGGCTTGGGCTTTGGACTGGCGTTGGCGTCCAGCATGTAATTGCCAGAAATGTTGCTCGTTTGGTTAGGGCGTGTGCTTTGTTGTTGCGGCTTAGTGACTTTCTCGGGGGTTTTATGGGGCCGCCAAGGACGCTGCATAAACACAAGGTCTCCGGACGTCGAGACACAGAAGTCCTTCAAGTTGGAGTTGGGTCGAGGGTTCGGTATCTTAAAAGGGAAGGCCTTCCTCTGGAGCACCCCGACATCCACTTGCCGCGAATATTCAGAAATCCCCAGTGAGCCGCTGACCTCGGCGAAGGCTGCGAGGGCTATCAGTGCCAGGTTGTCCTGCGCTTCCGGGCGCTGGGAGAGGGTTGTAAACTACTTGCGTCAGGTAGACTTTGGAACAAACGACCCCACAAGTTGCCCCAGCTCACGCTGCATGAAATCAAAAACGGTTTCTCATGCCGTGCCCGCCTTCTGTCCCTTCCATCTTGCTCTGTTTCGGCCCCCTGCGGGCAGAGGGATCAAGAAAGACTGAGGTTGTCGGGCTTTGGGGTATAAGGGCCTAGGGCCCAGGGCTCAGGGCTTGGTTTCAACTTGGAGTCGAAAGGGTTTCGGGCTATAAATTTTAGCCGAAGCAGTCAGCCTGAGTGCAGCAGCCGATGAGCTGCGCTGCGGACCTGTCTCCAACGGGCCGGAGGCTTATGGGGATTTCCGAAAATAGGGACAAAAAATATAGTACCCTAGAGAATAGGATCCCTATAATAAGGACCCCAAAATAAGGTACCCTAATTTTCTGAAACTCCCCTTATGGAGTTAGAGACTGCTAAGACTAGGATGTCCGTGCGCACGGGGTGGTTCAGGGCTCTGGGTACTTTCAGGCTTGGGGGTTTTAGGGGCTTATAAGTATAAGCCTTTAAACGGCTGTAGGGTTTAGGATTTTGAAGTTCGCGGGCTTGCAAGGTTGAGGCCTTGCAGTTTACGAGTGCAGGAATTCGTCTATGGAGTTTCGGCTTTCCGGGCGCCACGTGGGGCCCCAAATCCGCTTCTCTTGGGATTGGTGTGTATGGCAAACTGAGCTTGTCTAAGCCCAAAGGCCTAAGCGTCCAGTCATCATGTACCCTCCCAAACACTTTTCCTTATGAAAACCTGAACACCCTTCAATTATCCTACACCCAAGTGCCTAATTATAAGGCACTTTGGACCTAGGGTAGTTATAGTTATAATAATCAAACCTCTATAACCCGTTTAACGGAGAACTCTGGTTCGAACTTCAATCGGCTAAAGTCGAAGGCTCGCGCTCGAGGGGTCCCTATGAAGCCCCTACATTGAACCCTAAACCGTTACAAAAGAACGCTGAGGCCCTACGAGTCCAAGAACCCACAACTGGGATGGATGGCTAGCCATTGTCCAGTCATCCTAGCAAAACTGAAATAAAGGCTATAACCGGTTAAATTATATGGGGGTTATAATACCCCAAGAAGGTTAGAGATTCCCTACTCTACTACCAAGTGTTGTGGATTTTTGCGGTATTTCAAGCAGGGGACCTGGTCCGGAGTCGGGGCTCGTCGGTGGCGAGCTGTTCCGACGCGCCGGGATGGCAGATTTGCCTTCTTCCCGCCAGGCGCTGTAAACTCTATGAGACTGGGTCCTATTGGGGGTTTCCGAAAATAGGGGAACCTAATATAGTACCCTAAATAATAGGATCCTTATTATAAGGACCCCAAAAGAAGGTACCCCTAATTTTCGGAAACTCCCCTATAGGTCCTAGCGCATCTTCCGGGGCAAAGCTTAATCAGGCTTCAGAGTTTCGGGATGCTTCGACTTCGAGGGCAGGTTCAGGGGTGGGGGTCCAAAACATCTCTGGACCTGAACCTCAGTCCTAACGTAGGCTTTGACAGTTCCGGTATGTACAGCAGAGGCAAAAGGTGGCTTTGTATGACTCCACGTCTCAGGCCCGATCTTCACGGCTCCCAGCCTGAAATCTCCGAAGCACACTGGTTCCGAATGCCTAAAACGCATTTTTTGCATGAACCTTTGAGCCCCAAAACCCTAAGTCCCTGAACCCTCCTCAACACTCTGAAATCCCCAGTGCCCCGAAGGCTACAGTCTCCGTCGGTCACCTTTCTGAGCGATACCACGTTCGTCCTTCTTGCAAGGCACGGCCTCGCGAGCACAGTCATGCTGGCGACAATGCTGAAAGCTGACAAAGGTTATGGGCGTTTCACCATCCTCATCATAAACCCGAGTCGTGACTACTGCGCTGTACTGAGGATCCTCCTCCTTCTCCTCCTCCTGCTGCTGCTATTGCTGCTCTTCAGCAGCAGGAGCCGTTGCAGCATCATCGTCAACACCAGTATGATCTGCATCTTCGTCATAGATCGCCGTCTACCATCACCATCACCACCATCATCATCATCATCATCATCATCACCATCACCGTCATCGACCTGGCAGTAGCAGTAGTCGAGCTCGGTAAACGAAAGTAAATGTCATGCAACGTGCACTCTTGTGTGTAACCCGTGATGACGGTATATGTCCAGGTCGTGCCCGTACCAGCATGCTGTCTTGGGGTATCCAGCTTGACAGCTTAACGAATCCAGGCAATCTTGGAGTTGCTCGGGTTCTGTGGCGAGTGCATGGGGACCTGAGAACCAAACCTGGGGCAATCATTTGAAGGATCTGGAAGCACCGAACACGCAATGAGACCTTGTTCCTGAAGAGGGGGTATCAGCCAAACTAGCATTGGCATCCCTTCAATATGGATCCAGCAATGAGAAAGGATACTATCATTTGTGATCTATATATTTATTATAGTCGGACCCTGAAAAAATGCGTAATCTCCGTCCCATGCGTTGGTCTAGGGTTCCGGTATCGGCATTTTGGAACCCAGGTTCGTCATGGAGTACTCCAAAAAATACAGCGTGGAACCATACACTCCAGAATACTAACACTCCATAAAGAAGCCGACAAAAGCCAGCAGCCATATGCAACCAACCTTCTCAGTCGTTGGAAAGGTTCAGAAGCTTCTCAAAACCAGGAAACACCAAACTAAAGACACACAAAACAAAAACGAGACCCCAAACCCGAAAACCCTCAAACTTCAAAATGAAATCCAAACCAACACCATTTCTAAACAAATCGAAACGTTCGCCTCCATCGAGGCATTCGTGGCCTTGCCGTTGGGCACCGATGAGGCCCGCCTCCTTCGGCGTTTCAAAAATGCGCTATGAGGGCTCTACGTGGGCTTTATAGGGTTCAGGGTTCTAAATGTGGGGTCGACACTTGGCTTATAGGTTTCATTCTATAGATGAGGCTTTCGGATCTAGATGAATACGGGCCTTAGGGCCCAACATTCTGTGTGACAATGACGGTTAGTTCTCTTTGTGGGGCCCAAAGATATAATGTGTGGCTCCCGTCTGGTGCACAAGACGTGCAACCGCCGGCGGCCATGACAGCTCCCGAAGACGAGAAGTGGACAGTGCAGACAAACTGCATTCCCGTAGCCGGCGGAACCCGTCAGAAGGGTAATGTAGGGGTCTGAAGACTTAGGCGAGTAGAATAGGAGCTTCCTGTACGGATCTATGAGTACAGAGGCATGAGTTAAGGCCCCTGTGCTACAAAATAACCTCAAGAACCCTAAAGCCCACCTAGAAACTAAAGGCCTGAAGCCTGAACCCCCAAAACCCCAAAACTCTAAACCCTGATCCCCTTAAACCCTAAAGCTTGAACCCCCTTATAAACCCTAAACCCCTAAACCCTTTTTCACAACGAACTCGACTGCTGCCCTTGCTGCCCTTTTTTACAGCAGGCCTCGCTGCCCTAAACCCCAAAACCGTAAACCCCAAAACATGAAACCCCTAAACCGTAAAGCCTGAACTCCATAAACCCTAAGCCCTAAACCCCAAAACCCGTCCCCCGAATACATTCGCTCGTCTCCTCCCGGGGCCCCTGAGCCGCCTCACTTCCTGGTCAGGGCATGTTGGGGGCTTTCGGATCTACGGGTTTTGGGGTTTGGGGGCTGTAGGGTTTACGGATTTTAGAGCTTTAGGGCTTTTGTCTTTAGGGGTTCTAGAGCTTCAGGGCTTGCGGCATTCGAGCTGTAGGGCCTGTTTTTAAATCTCCGGGGAAAGGACTCTGCGGTTCAAGAAGGGCTTGATCATGCTTGATCAGGCTTCTCTCTACGGGAATCGTGTGGGTTCCGAGGGAGTCTATGGGTTCGGGGCTTCGGCGCTCGCACTTGGACAAGCCAAGCGAGGTCATTGGCAGGGCTTCAAGCTTCTCCGTTGTGCAGTTGTGCTGCCAAGGAGGTACCCTAATACTAACATGCTCCGTGCATATCGGGACTCTGAATCCTGAGGAGCCGATAAGCCATTCCTTCTGAATAAGGGGGCTGCGCAAGAAGGCCCCCTAAAATGAGGATTTCAGGGGGTCTTCCAGGTCGATCCAGCCTGATACAGAGCCTGGCGGTGCAATTTCGCTTTGTGGAGCTGCACCTGCAAGGAGGCTACCAGCAGCAAAGACACGCACAATCGGATCCCGCATAATGCTAGGGTAGCTTTCCTCTAGGTTCTATGATTAAGATCCTCGAAAGGGTACTCAAGAAGGGTTCCGGAAGCCAGATTCACATGAGGTTCATCGTGCGCGGTTAGAGGACCTTAAACTTGCGGTGTCGAGGGGTTGGGGGTTTTTGATAGGTTCACGGCTCCGGACACAAGGTGCACAGGAGGGCTTCCAGGTCGCCCTTCCCATACTGTAGGGGCCTTGGAACCCCCAAAGTAGTGCTGATAATTATTAATATATAAGGCGCCTACAGTACCGGATGTTTGGTTGGTGTTCGACTGTTGTGAGGGGCTACTCCTATGCCAACGGTTCACAGTTCAGGGCTCAAAGAGCCCCGGCTTGCTTTTCCAACAGAACGACCGGCAAACATAAACTTTATACAAAAAACCTGATATCATATCCCGACGCCCCTATGCGGGGATGTTGCTAAACATTTGCTGATTTTTTTATTCACAGTCTACAATAATACACGAAATCGAACGCTTTACCTGATCCTTCAAATCAAGCGCAACAGCACCTTTTGATCTTCGGAGAGTGCCAACATCTCCTTTTGCTTTGCCTGGGGCGGATGGATCTGTTCATATGTGCTTGTTCTGACTTCGGTTGAGGGTTCGGAGATTCGGAATGAGGCTTTCTCTCCTTTTGTATGTGTGAATGTCTTTGTACTCGTGTTTTTGAACAGAAGAAGACTTTGGGGATCGTCGTGATTGCAGTAACATCGACAGGTGCGCACATATTCGTAGACATAAGGTTAATACACGCGAAGTAGCCTTGCTGACAATCGAAGCGCCTACACATCATGTTGGTCAAGGTGCACATGAGGCTGAGGCCAATTTAGTTCTTTACCTCCTGGTGTCAAGTCGCCGTAGACCCGAAACCCTATTATATTGTGGGACGCAGCATTCTTCGCCTCGCACGCAAGGTTGGCTTAGGTTTGAGTTTCCGAGATGGGGTGATATTGAAACATGAGGATTTGGGACTAGCTTCTTCAAGCTTTAAAGCATCACGCTCATTTGGCATGGCGTTCTGCTCTGGAGCTAGTCCATTCTGCGATTAGGCATGGGTCTCGTGGTGTGCTACAGGAGCCTCATTTAGGCCCCTGGATGTCTGTTCCAACGTCTTACTCTCGTCGTGTTTTCAAGCGTCCTGGTGTTGCTGAGATCTGGGCGTGATTTGAGCTTTGGGCTTTCCGGCCTGGTGGGCAACACGCATGCTTCCGAGGCACAGAGAGCTTGGCGATCTCGGCATTCAGAGACTTTGTCTTCCTGAGCTTGGCATCTTCTCCTATACCTTGATTTGAAACCACCCGGAATGAAGCCCAATGACTTAAGTAATTTCAGAATCCTTGTAAAGCCCTTGTCCAACGAAGAACGTTTATAGCCCAGAAGACCCAGCGCAAGCTCATTCTTGCAACAGCTTTAGAGTCCTGAGAGTTACCCCCAATACCGCCCCAGCAACCAGTAACACCAACACCACCCTAGTCACCCTTTAAGAACCTGAAAGTAGCCACATAGAACCCTCATAGTGCCCTTATGCTATATAAGATCCTGGCCGAAGGTCTTGCGCTCTTCCAGCTGCTGCAAAAGCATCTGCTGCAGCGCGGAGACCCGGGCCTGCGAAACAAGGATGCGTCATAAGGACTTTACGAAGCTTTGACGGGGTTTAGGGTTTAAGGTTATAAGTTATAAGGGCTTTACAAAGCTTTGATAGGGTTGCACAAGAGTTTGCAAGGCTTTCTATGTGGTGTTTACAAGGGATTATAAGGAGCTTAACGAATGGATGTTCTAAAGGTGCTATAGCGGATTTTGCACTGCACGACGTGCAACAGGTTGCTGTATTTTTTGTTACAGGCTTTGCCGTTTCTTGCAGTTCAAGTAGGTGAAGAAAGATTGTTGCAAGGATTCACATTCATCCTAAACGTCCCAATACCGTCTGAGTAACTGTAGGGACTGCTGGTCAACAAAGGGTTTCTGTGTCTTGCTTGAGGAGTCATCTGAAGTCAAGGCCTTCCAGACCTGCACTATCCACCCTCTCTCGCTGACGGCCTCAATATTAGGATCTCCGGAGGAGTTGTTAATCCGGGTTCTCGTTTTAGGGGTGCTCTCTGCGCCCAGGGGCCGAAACCAAAGGATAGGGAAGAGCTGATTGAAGGGTGAATGGCGTATGTCGTGATGGACAAAATCATGAGTTACAGTACCTGTCCAAAACTCTCTGCAAGCCCTAAACCTCCCTAAACCTAAACCTCTGAAGTCCAAACGCCTTGTTGTTGCAGATCTGATGCTCTTGGGCGAGCAAGACTTCGTACATTTCGTGGAGAGGCCTCAAGTCAAAATAGTGGGAGGATTTTGGTTCACTGCGGTTCGGAGTCTCATAGGGTTTGAAAGGGCCGCGGCATCAAAGGCGGGCAGACCACCGGGATCTATTATGCGCAGGGTTTTTGAACCCTAAACTCGACAACAGCGGGCTTTCTCGACAAACCACATGAGACACCCACAAAAAACACGCAGAGCAGGGGGCTCCCACAACGTCCGACTACTTTCCCCGAGTTCGGCTTGAGTGCTAGAGTTCCGAAACCCTATAAACACCTAACTCCCTAAACTGTGGCCAGGCTTTCTGGCGTACTGAATCGACTTGCGCATCGAGGTCAAGGGACATAAATGCTATTTTCATATCGGAGGTGGGCCACCAAAGCATTGAAGCACTGTTCCGAACAGTTCCGGCCGCAGCGTTCACAACCCTTCCGCTGCGCGCAGGGCTTCAGGAACTAAGATTCAAGCTTCATCGGGCTCAGGGTTTCCAACGTCAGCGTGATCCCCAACCGACCGATAGGTGGTGTGCTCTACATATTGTACCGCCTAGTCGAACCCATGAGCCGCATCCATACACGTGCAAGACGATAGAACTGATAAGTCGAAGGCTCTTTGAGCTCAACTCGAAGATTACGGGGCTTAGGAATGATACAGTTCTTCGAAACTGAGCAAGTCATATGCCACCGATGTGTGGCCTCAGCGCCCTGCACCCGATCCGACGAACGAACCCCCCAAAGCCTGAAAGCCTTAACCCTAAGCCCCAAGCTGCAAAAAACTGATCCGTTCGCGGCCTCAGGCTTGCAAGGGATGAAGCCGTAAAACTCTTGCATCCATGAACCGGAAAAGCCCCAAATCACCAGCTCCGCCCCTACTCACCTCAACTAAACCTGAAACTAAACCCTGAGCCCCCTTAAACCCTCAAACCCCGAGGCCCCCGCAGACTCGTAGAGCCCACTGCGGGCGGCGAGGGCGGTGGCGGGGTTTGCCGCGGCCGCTCGCGCACCACGCGGGGCCGGGAGCCTATGAGTTCTGAGGCGTTGGGGACTCACTGGAAGGGGATCCTTCACTTTAAGGGACCTATTCATGGGTTCCTTTGAAAAGGGCTCCCTGAAGGAAACCCTTCTTGTAAAGGAACCTATCCTAATCATAAAGGGCGGATTTCGGGGGGTGTAGGGTTTGGGAATGAATGTGTAGGGTAATAGGGTATAGGGTGTTGGAGTTTGTTGGGCAAATCTGCAGTGTTACGTATTAAGGCTCATAGGGCATTATGGCAAATGTGCAGGGTTAGGGAGTGGGGGATAAATATTTAAATGGTATTCGGGTTTAGGGTTCGGGTTTAGGGTGGGGTATGGAACTTGGGTGATCAGTCCCTCCCTCCCTCCCTCCCGCCCTCGCTCGCGCTCTCTCTCTCTCTCTCTCTCTCTCTCTCTCAATGTGTATACATACATGCATAAATAAATACATAAATATATATATAGAGAGAGAGATTCAAATCGCCTTTCGGCCTCTGAAGCTTTGACCTCAAATCCAAAACAAATCGTTCAATGCGTGCCGTGAGAAAACCGATAACGACCCCCGCCCCCAGTTATCTCCTGAAGCCCCAAAGCCCTCAAAAATCATGGCTATGGCTATGGACGTTAAGACTTCGGGGCCATGGGATTAGAGGCCTTGAGGAATTTGAACTCAGGTTTAGGGCTTGAGGCTTCATGAGCTTCGCGGCCCTAATTATTGTAGTGGGCCGACTAGTATCCCCTTTTCATCAAGTATATAATTACTACCAAAAAACATACCCGGGCCCGAAGCCCTACTTCATGAAGGTCCCCATAGTAAAAACGATGAACCCCACACCCTTACACTAACCCCTCAAGGGAACTCCGCCTCCCCCGGTAAATTCTCAAAGCTTCTATCTGGGCTTCTTTCTTGCCACCGGGAGGCTTGGTGTCCCGAGCCCCCAGCAGGAACTGAGCCCCTCCATACTCCTCACTGCGGACACTTAGAATACGACTACAAGGTTTAGGGTTTATAGGGGTTAAGATTTGGGATTTCTAGGGATTAAGATTCGGGGTTTATAGGGGTTAAGATTTGGGGTTTAGGGGGTATTTGGCGGTCTCGGTTTATGATTCGGCGTGTCGGGGTTGGGGCTTACACTACGACTTTGCAACAACTTGAATAGACTTCACGGCTCTTGGGTCCTAAACTCGAAACCCATCACGATAGAAGACGAAACTGTTATACAATGGTTGGGGTATGACGGTGTGATGTATTAAGGTTTACCGTGCACCCCAGGAAGCAACGTTTTTAAGGACGTAAAAAATGACAGCAGACTCAGCCGTACCTAGAAAGCAAACAGTTTGGGTCACAGGTTCCGGGTTTGGAAATCGATTGCAGCCTAAATCCTACACCACGTCCCTAAAACCTGCGTCTTAAGGTAGATACGGCTGGGGCGAAGGTCCCACGATGTGCATGTCGACGGCAGTTCAGATCCCCGATCGATCATCTCGGGAAACCCGGAAGCGATGCACCCTCCGTCAAGCTGCATGCCTTCATGGGCCTTCACATATTTACGTGTGTAAGACCTAGGAAATTAAAGTGTAAGGCTTAGGACTGGCATCCCCAGTCAAATCCTCATTGCGGGGGGGGGGGGGGGGGGGNNGGGGTAGTAACCAAGGGTCAAGATTAAAAAGAACTGTCCCCATGGGTGTCAAACCAGAACGCTCAATCTCGAACTCCAACAGAGACCCCCCAAACGCTCCTCAAGCTTCAGAAGTTCAGGGCCCAAGCCCCCCAACTAGGATGCAGTCAGGTCTCGTGGCTGTTGTCGCCGAGAAGGAATTTGGTGAAACCTCGCACCCGGTTTGAGCAATCGCTCCTACTCATACGCCGAGGTCTACAAACGGAACATGTCATGCAACACTAACCCTATGAAGCATCATCTATCGAGCTTTGTAGTCTCCCAGGCCAACTGAGAAGTATAGGGACTCGAATCCTGTGAACCACGAATTGAAATCTGCGGTAATGGTATAGTGCATACATATCTCAAGTATGTTATTATATGGGTTAGTGTTCAGGCTTCTATGTCATAATGTGGGCTGCGCGTCCTACGGGCACATTGGTCCTTGCCTGCAGCTGACGAGCTAGCAGCTAGGAGCTACCGATGCACATGGAGAGCTGGAACCGTGAAGTGTTGTGCCCTAGACAGGATTTAAGGATTTAGGGTTGCCTGTGTAGGTTTTGCATTAGTCTGTTCGTGTTGCAGGCAAAGCTCTGGGATTCCATACTAAGGTTTCACGCTAGGCATCGGTATCCCATGAAGTACTCAACCGTATTTTATGCGACCACGACAGGAAACCGCGCACCTCTCGTGTCCACCCCACGATATTGTGCTTGGAAGCATCTAACACTCGTCGTCTAGTTGTTAAAGTACTTGCTGCTCCTGCGGTGGCCAATAAGTAAGAATGCGACGGACCATCGTAACTCGGGTCGGCGGCAAGGCTACAATACAGTAACTGCGCGTGATACAGTATATATAAGGACATGAATGTGTATATATATATATATGTGTACAATTAATTAGTTTCCACGTTGCCTACTACCTCACCCGGTCTCTGAAACGCATTACAAACCACCTCCGCAACATCCAAGACAGCAAGCTTACACCGCCCGAAGAACCACTCTAACTTAGAAAACACAAACTTGTTCGAACACTCATCTGTCTACGTATATCGCCGATATCGCTGTGTCTCTCTCCCTCTCTATCTATATACATGTGCATTCCGCAAGAACTGAAAGCCGAACGCTTTAGACTCTCTGCACCGACAGCCCTGAAAAAAAAAAAACAACAACATTCGGCCAATCGCTACTAACTGTATCTACCGGTATGAGGCCGTATCAAACCCTTCTGGAAATCTTGTACCACCCAGCTTGAAACCTGATCAGGAGCCGAAGCCCAAAACCCAGAAACCGTGATCCCCAAAACACAACTCTCGGCCAAGCAACTTGGATCTCTGGAGCTGCAGGCGATTCGGCATCCTATCAGGAGGGTTGATGCATGTAACCGCTCATACAGCTTTTCGGGAAGTGTGGGTTGAGGTTTAAGTGACATACCGGAATCATGCACCGCACGCTAGTCCACCCACACTACAGTCTCGTGCTCGGAACCCTTGGAACCCTGAAGCTTTCGGATGCTGTAGGGCTGCGTCTCACCTGTGTCGCCTGGCATCTGTTGTCATTGGATCTACGCATATATCCAAACACACATGCTGGCAAATGACAAACTTTTCCAGGTCCTCGAGTGGCAACCGCAAGCCCCGAAAACCTCGATCGATCACTAGATCTGCGAACGCACCGTGTCGCAACCACTTCGAAAAACCATCCCTCCTGAAACCACTGAGAGCAAAATCTCTAGAAATGAGTTGCCTCGAAGGTTGGGTACATGCAAAGAAGACCGTACTACGTGGGCAGTTCCACGCAGCAGCCCCAACCATACACTGTGTCTGTACATGTGTCTACAGTCTACATACATGCAGGTGCGTATGTACGCACATATGCAGTTATGCATGTACGCAACAGTGTACGGATGTAACACCATGTAGATTATGCACTGCAAAGTAAGGCAATGTAACTCAATGTACTTTAGAAAAACAAATGTTATGTAGCGTACTGTAAGGTATTGTAACGGAACGTAATGTCACGAGATGTATCTAAAATGATGTAAGGAAACATTTGTAGGCTATCGGTAGGCAATCTAGCATGAGCTGATGTAAATCAAGGCAATGGAATACACTAAAATCCTATAGTATGCGATAGCGGAGATAGATCGATGGATCGATAGATAGATAGATAGGTAGATGGATAGATAAACGAATAGTAATAAGTAGACAGATCGATAGATGGGTTTACACGCCTGCTCGGCACCTTTCGAAAACCGCTATCCGTCTGTATATATGTAATTATATGTACATGCACAAATGAATTTGTCATGTTTGCGTGCATGTGGCATGTGATACAACTGTATCAGCTGCTGCATATCGCCAACGGACCCCGTTCTTTTCATTCCTCATACCGGCGAAAAGACGATGACCAAGTGCAACATTGAATATGTTAGATATATAGGGGCGTTGGAATTTAAATATGGGCTGTGCGTATACTAGAATATCAGTCTATGATGACGACCAAGGGACAGGAGCACTGACTGCCCATTTGTTCAGATTTCCCGAGTTGAAACTGTGGAATACCATGCTGGGTGGATCCTGGCACTTTCCGCTTTCGCGAAGCAGGATTTCTGTAGCAGCGACAGCCATGATTGGATAACAACACTGCTGGTATCTTGTAATACTTCCAACCACCCAAACAGGGCACATATTCTGCCTCATAATGAACCACCTTGAGCCTTTTACCTCGAAGTAACACCTGTAGAAACCATACCAAAAATGCGCGCATAAATAAATATATACCAAGCAAGTTTTGCTAGTTTTGACCGAAGACGGAAACCGGCAACTGCTGACAGGCCTGGCTTCCTGCTATTGCGTACTGCGTCTTACAAGCTGCGTCCCTGCTCGGCAAATACAGAAAAGGATCCTGCTTAAAGTTAATGACTCCCTTATAGGCTTGTTGGAACGAATGTAGACGAGCGAGTTCGCGGCGCCATGTCGACGTAAATTGCATGTGTTCAGTAGCATCAGGCAAATGGCGACTCCCTGCAGCTTCGACGATCGAAATATAAGCCTTTGGCCTTCAAACTGTCTCAGCAAATCGTCTCAGAGGGGCGGCGCCTTTGGCGTTGAGGACGCCTACTGTGTTGATCTAAAGTTTAAAGGCCGATGGCTACGTGCCCCAGTGCCTGCAAGTTTGATCGAGATAGGAGTGGGGTGCTGCTGTAGGAGGGATATGTCGGGTGCTGCGTTGCCTTAGCTGTAGCTTAGCTCGCAGCGCCACTAAGAGTCCAGGGACACGCTTGTAGCGTCCTAGCGGCCAACACTATAACAGCCATGTCGAAAGTCTGTGTCCACGACCTTGTTGGACGCTCCCTACAGCTGAAGCTTCCAGGAACAGAGACCGGGAAAAGCATCAAAGATGCCGTGGCCAAGACCTGGCAACTAGATCCTGTCAGCTTTCGCCTGCTCTGCAAGGGCGAGCGGATGGATGAAGAGAAAACTGTGGAGAGCTTCCTACAGCTCCTTCCGCCAGACGAACAAACACTGGAGCTGCAGCTNNCCCGTCTCCAGGCTGAAGAAGACGTCCGGGGCGCCGGACTCCAACAACGTCTTCCTTCGCCACCAAATCTTGGAGCCTTGCTTTTGCGAGTTTGATGTGATCCGGAGCCGAGATGAGATCTCATTCGGCGTGACGTACGACCGAAGTTCCATGGAGAAGGACTCGGGCTTCGGGAATCTCAGCACCGAGAAGACCTGGATCTTCTCCACCATGCCCGTCTTTTTGTTCGGAGGGCAGAAGCTGACTCCTTCCGGAGAAGGCCCGGCAGGCCACCCTGGTGCCCAGGAGGGCGACCTTGTGGCGGTCTACTGCGATCCAGAGAGTCGCCTCTGCGAGTTTTACTGCAACAGCAAGTTCGCGGGATCCACCAAGTCTCTGGAATGCCCCTTGCCGGAGAGCCAGGGAAGTCCCCTGTTCATGTACTGCATGGTGGATCAAGTCGGGGACGACGTCAAAATCAATCGATTTGGCCCTGGTAGGCCCTACTAGGCCCTGCCCTTTGACCCTAGTAGGCCATAGCGGCGTTCGCACAGAGGCGCAGCGCATGGGGAAAGGAAATGGCCGCTCCTGGGCCCTGTACAAACCTAGCACCTGCGGGCAAAGAGTGCGTCACTTTGGCACAGAGCCGCCACGAGTGCAGTGCGCCTTCGTTGGGGTTCCATACAGACCCCTGGACTGAGGCGAAAACGACAACGGCCCTTCGAGCTTGTGCGCGCCTGCCAGGCCCCTGGTACACCTGCAGGGCTCCGGGAAATAAATGCTGATGCACAGGGCGATATCTCAGACAACCAATCGGAGTGAGTAGTCCTTGAGTTGGACGCGATGCGCTTCGCATGGGCTTGTTTTAATGTACATATCATGGCTGCACCCCTGGCAGTAAGCAGCAGGGATGGGGATGCAGAAGAGGGTCCAGCAGTGCATGTATGTTGATGTCCAGAGGGTTGGCTGCATGGCGAGGCGAATAAAGAATCCGTGAAATAGAATATCCGGCAGTGCATGTATTTTCATGTCCAGATGGTTGCCTGCATGGCGAGGCGAAGGCCGACGACCTCGGGCGGTCTGCGCATGATGTTGCATACATCGCGATTCGCTGGTGCACGAAAAAGTGCCCGGTTCGCTTTGCCTTGTGTTCTCATTGGATGCGATGGCATCGGATGTACAGCTGGATTTTCGAGACGTCATCCACCTGGTCGTACCCTCTGCACGCGCAAGGTCAAAGATTGTCGGCTTTGTTTGCATGTTCCCCGGCAGCATGGCCAACTGCGGCAGCAGTAAACACCAAGGACAGGTTTGCGCGGCGCCTATTTCGGATGCATTGCTGCGTCTCCTGTGCCTTGGATATCAGCTAATCCCTCAGATAGGTACAGCTGTGTGTCTGTGTGTCCTAAAGTGCTTGTGACCTTCAAAACGCAACTGAACAAACTGTGCGTTTCCTAAACCCAGCATTTGGCATGTTAAGCTTTTGTGCAATTTGCGGCTGAGGAAACAAGCCGCTGATCGGAAAGGGAGCCACGTGCTGTCCCAATCTAGCCACTGGCATCAGAGGTTCGGACCCCAGCTACAATAAGGAGTCTTGTGAAACGGCTTTATATAGAAGCTGTGGCTTCGGCATGAGGAGCCTGAAGAATTAATTTAGGGCTTAAGGCTCGGAGGGAAATGGCGGTGCGAATGCATCAAGACTCGGCATATGTCTTCACGAAAACTCCCGTGCAGGATTATGAAACTGGGATTCGAGCTGTGTTTTTTTGTGTTTCGGATCAAGGCTCTTCCCGACTCTGGGTATGAAAACTTCAGAAACCTCCACATCCCAATGTCTATTCGGAATTTCGGGAGGTTGGCTGGAGGCCCACCACCACCAC
>CAJNDV010034985.1:54358-65043 GCA_905221635.1 Symbiodinium sp. CCMP2456 | reverse complement strand
AGGGTTTAGTAGTAGTAGTAGTAGTAGTAGTAGTAGTAGTAGTAGTATAGTAGTACTAATTCTACTACTACTACTACTACTGCTACTACTGCTACTACTACTGCTACTACTGCTACTACTGCTACTACCACTACCACTACTACCCCTACTCCAACTCCTACTGTGCCACTGCCACTGCTGCTACCACCACTGTCACTACGACGACTCCAACAACGACGACGACTACTTATTTGAGGGTTCGGCTTGACCGTATGAGGTTTGGGGGCTTCGGGAGTTCGAACACAACTACACAGAAATAACAAGCACCAAGAATCTTGAGCAAACTGTGTCTCAGCTTCGCACGTTGCAGTTCAATGTTGGGACTTCGTACTGTGACATGGCTTGGGAAGTCGACCAGGAAAAAACATGGTGAGACGCCACATGTACCTGGATCGGAAAAACCCTAAGACCCAAAGCAATATAAGCCCAAGCCCTAAATTCCCTAATAACACACAACTCCAAGCCCCGAATTCCAACGCCGCTTGCTCCTTGACCTCCAGGGTGGGCACGTCTTCTGCATCGAGCGCAGCATCCTTCGGATCAGCTTGTCTCTAGCTTTTACGGACCAAAGAGTAGGGCATAATTAAGGACTTTGAAATGGGAGTTCAGGGCTCAAGGGTCTGGGGTTTGGGTTGCAAGGTATAGGGGCTGGGGACTGGAGGTTCTGAGCGGGCCCACATTCGGAGGGCTTACAACACATGGAGTAGCTACCCAGGTTGCAATCGATACCAAGGGAAACGGGCGTGTGCAAAAGCTTGTAGCAAGCCAAGGTCGCTGGGGACCCAAATGGGCCTCTCAGTAACTTAAAAAAAGCCACAGCCCTGAAACCACCAGCGGTTTAGGGTTTAGGGTTTAGGGTTTAGGGTTTAGGGTTTAGCTGTCATTAAGAAAATGGAGCCGCGCCTCAGCTACTGGAAGGTACTCGTCGGAATCCACCGGGCGTGGCAGGAGCCGAGCGCTCAGCGGCGCCGGCGAGGTGGAGACCCTCGGGGATTCCGCCTGATATAGCGGCGATAATAAGTAGAATAAGGCTCCTCGAAGGTTTCTATAAGTTAAGGGTTCTATGATGCAGGGGCCTTACAGCTCATCGGAATAGGGCCTGGGCAGTAGCCTATATTCGCATGACAACAAGAAGCCCGAAGGGACAGTCTTACTACAGTATCTAGTTAGGCAGGCTTCTACATTGGCTCCCTTTGGATCGTGTGTCTGAAGGCTCGGAAACTTTTATGTAGGGGGTCAGACCCTACTTCCGTCACGGAAGTACAGATCCTACTTAATTACTTTGGAATGCCGGCTCCGTCGCAGGGTTGCATATTTTTGGGGAAAATCCTGTGCTACGGCAACGTCTCTAGGATCAAGCTTCATTGTCAACCCGTGTACAAGTTCAAGAAAAGCAACTGTGACCCCCAATTCAAAGAGACTACCTACACTGGCACCCGGCACTCTCACCGAATCCATGAAATCGCTTCCCAGATTCCCTTCGCCCCCTCACCACTTCACCACGACTCATTGCATTAATGCACCCCCCTCCCTGAACCTCTATCTAAACTCCGGATACAGTAAGGCCAGACACAACCTTGAACTCAAAGCCCTCCGCGCAAACTTACACCCCCAAAGCCTGCGAAGCTTTTCAACCACCCCTCCTACACCGTACAAGATGCTTTCAAACTCGATTCACCGCACAAAGCTCTCACCACTGTGCAAAGACAACCGTATAAAAGCTCCATCAAACCCCCAAGCCTCCAGCGCAGCAGTGCTGATGTCGGGTCCGGGGAGGTGTCCTCGAATTTGGAAGCCAGATTGCAAAGAAACCTAAAGGATTGTAAGTAAGGGCCTTAAGGGTATATACCATAGTGTTGGTTTTAAGCGTTTACCAAGGACCAAATAAGTTAGTCTCACGTGGCATAAGATCGGGATTTACAAGACCAAGTATCCATCAAGCATGAGGCAAGTTCGCAAGCATCAAGTGTTCTTCTAACTAAAGTTGCTACAGGAGTCGATCGAGGAATACGCAGAACAGGTGGGGAACAGCACCGTCACCCAAGATATCAAAATGGCTACTTCCTGGACGGCAACATTCTACAGTCCGCTTAAGAGTCAGGCTCCGAGCAGAATGGCAATTTCTGAAGGCTAGCAAGAGACTACATCAAAAGGAGGCAGGAAGCATCTCCCCAGTAACCCAGTAGCCTACACATTCACACCCTAACCCGTCAAGGTATAGACAAGACACTGAGTTGCGGTTCCTTTCTTTAGCGATCTTGTTTCCTCATTTTCTGGACCCGAACTATAAGCAATTACATTCGAGAGTATTTGAGAGTAAAGAAACAAAATCCCAAACCCTAAAACCACCAAACCCTAATGTACAAAACCCTATTACACGACCCCCGGAAAGCTACACAACCCTCGGAAAGCCCCTGTAAAGCCCGTAACCAAACGTAAATGCAGATGATACTCCGAAATGAAATTCAAACACTGAGCTGCGCGACGAGGCACGAAAGCCCAAAGCTCGACGCAGCCGGCGTTCCGAACCTTTGCCCCCCCCCCCCTTACTGCAAACACTACCCGAAACCCAAACAACCCACCGCTTTCAGGACTTATGTGAGGAAGCAACCCAGAAAAGCTGTTCGAGGCTCAGATAGAACTTAGATCACGCTTCAATTGAACGGCTTAAAGACCTAGAGAAGGGTCCTTTCCTTCTCTTTGTTATCAAGATCTCCAATGCAAAATGCAGGGGGCTCGTATGTTCGGGCTTGAGCCGTCAGGGCTTACAAGATAGCGGGTCCTAGTGTAGACGGACACTTCAGCTCTGCTAACCCTGCAGAAATACCCTGGAAGTCCCGCAGCAACCGCATAACAACAGAAAGCCCCATAAACCGTAAACCAAGTTGTCTTCGTATCCCGAAAATCGAAAAGCCTCAAGTCCAAAACCTGCTCCCAGTGCCGTTCTAGGATGTAGAAACTCTGGCCTTCTGTTCATATAGCAAAGTCTTGTAGTGCCTTCTGTTTCATGTTTTTGGCCCGTTCCTTTCAAAGGTTCCTTTGACGGTTACTATACAGGTTATGTTGTAGGGGCCATAATAACTATAGGGTTGGGTTTTGGGGTATCTTATGCTCTACTTACAATAAGGAACCCCAAGATGGTATTGGTTAATTATTTAGGCCCCTATCGCGCCGTATGGTAGGAACTCCTGAAAGAAGATACGTAGTATTTGTAACTCTTCAAGCCCTCTACGTTACATCAACCTAACGGCCTAGTCTACAGTAGTGACTTTTAAACTGGACAACCTTTGTGCCCAAAACCCACATCCCAAATTAAATCAGTAATCAACTACTTAAAATCAACAAATGAACATATGTTTGTACGTGTATACATATATGTAATAGAGAGAGGGGGAGACAGAGACTGTGTTAAATAAAACCTAAGGTCTCAAAACCCTACAAGCGCATTGTATCTACATATAGAACCTGCATACTTCAACCCCTAAGCCCCTAAGCCCTAAAACCCACACCCTCGTATTCTACGGGCCAAGAGGCTCGAGTTGATGGCGAGAAAAGTGGAGGAGGAGCTGGAGCTCCGGTCCAATCGAGGGCCCGGGCTCCTCCAGAAGGCAGGGCTTTTTCGGTTTTGGGGTTCGGGGCTTGGGGTTTAGGGTTTAGGGTTTAGGGTTTAGGGCTTGGGGTGCAGATGGGTGTAGGATTTGGGGTTTGGGAGTTAGGGCTTGGGGGTGTAGGATTTGGGATTCGGGGAAGGGGGCGGGTGGCATTGCACTCTCGCAACTCGGACTCCGCCAAAGGAGGCGAGCAGTTCTACACCACAAATGGGGTTTCCGACAAGAGGGGATCCTAAGAAAGTACCCCAAATAGTAGGACCCTTATTAAAACGACCCCCCAAAATGAGGTACACCCTGATTTTCGGATACTCCCAAAGAGTAGCGAAGACCAGGCCTCGGGGCTCAGGGCCTTCCGGAGGGTTGGAACTCCGCAGTGCCCAAGATTTACGGCTTGTCGGGGGAGCGTCGATAATATAGGGGCATTAGAATAGGGCTGTGGGGCCGCAAATTTTACTATAAGTATAATCAGGAGCCCACAATTCGGTCAGAATTTGGCCTCATGGGTGCAGGGGTTGTTCGACTCTCACACTCGCACAGCGAAGGCAAGGCTTCACAGCGAGCTATCCAACCAGCTATTGCTACAACTCAGCCAAGGAGAATCACGCCACACAAACAAAAACTCCTCACCCAGCTCCCACTGCACCTAAACCCTAAGCCCCTGACGGTAGCTCTTCAGGGTTCAGGGGGCTTCTGTCCCGGGCGCCGGGCTGGGCTTATCTTCAGGCTTAAAAGCTAATGGTAGCAAGAAAAGGCACTGAGAAACCCCGGAAGCGGTGAAGGCTTGAGGATGTTGTCCATGGAGTTGGGGCTTATAGAGGCTGAGTTTGGGATTTGAGGTTTAGAGTTTAAGGGACTGTAGGAACTAAGATTGCAGGGCCGAGTATGGAAAGTACATCGAGGAAACCTCTGCCATGACCCTCGCATCCCAAGTATCGTTGTTACAGTCTTGATTATTTTTGATTTGCTGAGAGGTTCTGCGGATTTGGACTCGGAGATCAGTTACGGAACACGTGACCGCTAACTGCAAAAAGCTCGCTCTGGAAGATGGACACGGAGCTCCGTCCAACCCCACTCCAGCTGCAGTGTCGGGCAACGCATCCTCAAACCCAGAATATTCTTTACCCTAGACCCGAACCGCCCTAACCCATAGCAAACCCGAAACCCCAGAACCAAAGCTCCTCGACCGAAACGCACAGTCCAGCACTTACGAACCCTAAACCGATGCGCACGCTACAACCCCCAAGGACTAAGGAAATCTGTCTGGGTTTTAAGTCTTGAAACACAAAACGAACTTGCCTCTGCCCATCGTCACTGCGGCCACCGGCCAGGCTGGCACTACGTGCCCGCCGCCCCTCCGCTGAGCTGGAGTTTTCGGGCTCTGCAGGGGGACTTGAAGCTTGGAACGTCGACTTGAAGGATGAGCAGTCAGGTGTTTGCGGGTATGACTCGAGGGGCGACTTCCGGCAGCGTCGGGTTTCGGAACCACGTATCAAAATCATCGTGCTCATCATCATGACAGCCCTGCTCTTAGCTGACAGGCAGCGTCAACTTGATGTGCTTCTCGGGGCACGAGAACAGACTACAAATCGAAACCGCAAAGAGCTGACAGCCCGAAGGTCAACTCAACGCCTCATCCGCCCCGGCCGCCATGTCGGCGCTCCGTGGTGTTCCCCTTGCACTCCGTGGCGTTCCCCTCAGTCTCGTGAGTCGGTGGGGCGGTTTAGTCCGTGTGAGGGGCTCGGGTATTTGGGCGTTCAGTCCTTGTTTGCTCCCCGAGGTCTGCACGCGCCACCGACATAGTTTCAACAGCTAATCCTCAGAGTCGCAAACCCAGCCGCCTATCTCTCACAGGCCCCGATACATACAACAAGCAAAATGCTAGGGCTAGGGAGTCGCAAGTAAAGTCGTAGCCTCAGTCAAAAACCAAGCCATTACATGCTTGTCTATGTGTATATGTAGTCGACGACATGTATGTTTCAGATGTCCGTGCCATTTCGAGGAGTATAGGTGATGTTGAACATGGTCCTGCAGCCTCGGCAAATGTCAAGAACCCTCGTAAAGGTACTGCGCAGGGTTGTGGTTTACCGTGAGGCTTGTGGTTTCGGGGACTTAACTTGGGTTTGCATGTCGCACTGGGGGATGGACAAGTTTCTGCTCTCTCGAACCATGCATTACTTCTCTAGCCTTTCCCTGAATTCTCTAAGAAAGTACTCATCTGTGGATCCTCTTCTGAGGCTTACCAAGGAGAGGTGTGCAAGCGTCCTGGTATCCAACCTGCTCTAGTTGCCGAAGATAGAGATCCCCAAACCGACTGGCACCACTACCACTACCACGACCACTTCCACAACTGCTTACTACTACTACTACTACGACGACGACGACTACTACTACTGCTGCTGCTACTTCTTCTTCTTCTGCTACTACTACTACTACTTCTTCTTCTGCTACTACTGCTTCTGCTACTACTACTTCTGCTACTACTACTACTACTACAACTACTACTACTACTCCTCCTACTGCTACCACGACCACCACCTGACTGAGGTCCGGGCAAACCTTGCCGACTTCTGGGCACGGCTCCGGCCTCCGAGGTGAGGAACGGAGGTAGTTGCTCAAAATGCCTGCCCCCGAAATGGGCACAAGGTGATATCGGGGGCCTGATGATTAAAGGAGGGCTGTGGTGAGCAAAGTGCATCATGCTTAAGAGGACTTCAGACTAGAAGGGACATAACGTACTAAACATTCAAGCCTCTAAGCTAGGTTCCTGTTCTGGGAACGGATCTCCTTACACAGAGCTGTCTTCACAACGGCCTGGCGTGCAACCCCAAAATGAACTCCAAACCCGTAAACCGTTGAAGGGACTACACATCCTAGTCCTCCTCAGAGATCCTAAAAACGTGCCCCAAACTTGTATGTTGCTAAACTATCGAAACGGCTCCAGTTCGTCATATAGCGCGAACCACCAACTTCAAGGCCGGGGAAAGGGGGGGGGGGGGTTCGGGTCCTAGGGTTTAATGCAGGGGCCTTAATAAGTAGAATAGGGCCTGGGGATCCTTTAGAGTGCAACTATACTAAGGAATAATATCGGTAAGTATTTAGGCTTCTCTAGTATGGTTTGCGACTGTAAGGCTTGAGGTTTGGGGCTTTCAGTCTTTCAGGCTTGTCGACCTATCCCAGCATCAATCCGAGAAGCTGGTGACGAAGAGCTCGGTAAAGATGACGCCATGGGAGGCAAGTGTTCCCGCACCCCGGCTTAAGGATACCGCAGGCCGTACCCACTGGGCTACAGTCGAAGCTGTCTTTGCCCATGACATCCGTACACTAGCCACGAAGTGCAAAAGACTCTCACTCTTCTTGGATTGTACGCTTCCCGTAGTGGCCCCTTTGAACATCCTAGAAGCATTAAAAGTGCTCTTGCGCGGGCTAGAATTACATGTTTCAAACATGTAAACATGTCGCGGTCTTGACTGAGCCTGAACCGCATGAACTAAGGCAGTTAGTTCAGCAGCAGGCAGGAGGCTCATAAGGAGCAAACGCGGCATGGCCCGACCGAAGCTGCCTTTACCTTCTTGCTGCATGACCTCAACACGTTTCCGAGACCGCTCAGTGCAGCGACTGACCCTGGCATCATCTGTGATTCAATGCAGCGGAGGGACAGACCTTTAGCGACTTAGCCTCTGGGACTTGGATATGGAGACTAAACCCCTAAACCGAAACACCCACAAACAACCGAAAGCCCGACACCTAATTGCTTCATGGCTTTACTCACCGTAAATATGGGTTCAAAAATTCGGCTTTAGAAGCTAGGTTCTTGCAAGGGACCCCCTGATTTCCAATAAAACCCACAAGCCGGATGCTCGCAGGGCCAGCACATGACCGCGGCGGCGCCCGCCCGGATGGCTGCCCTGGCTCAAGAGATAAAGCCAGGGCGAGGACAAACGGCAAGTGATGTACAACATCAGGGCCGGGGTTTAGGCCGATTCTGGGGTTCAAAAATTTAAAGGCTTTCTTGACTTTCGGGTGTGGAGATTCATGGTGCTTACGTGCTTAGTTGGGTTCAGCTCGGAGGGCGCGTCGGGTAGTGATTCGGTTTTCGGGCTTGCGATGGGGAGTGAGGAAGCAATCCCCCAACACTAAACAAGTAACACACTGGACCGTAGGCCCTCCAAGACACCAACCCCAAAAGCAGCAAGCCCCCAAACCCCAAAGCATAGAAAGCTCACACCCTACCAGGACCTTCTTTGTACCCTCAAACAGGGGCAAATGGTCGTCTAATAGAGGGTTGATGGAGGGTCTAGGTTTAGACCCTACCTCAGCACCGCCAAGTCGTCGACCCCCTACTTCAAGCATCCAGGACCTAGTAAGTAGGCTAGATCTAATGTAGGGGCCTTAACGATTACATTAGACTGGGGCTTTGAGGTATGTTATACCATCACTACATTTAGGCTCCTATATCGCATGGTCAAGGTACCGGATACCCGACTTTTGCGTTTAGAACCCTATACATAAAACCTCTGTGCTCAGTAAAACCCTCCGATCCTTTAACTAACCCGCACACTCCACGACGCCTCCCAAACGCTTACAGAAACCTTTAGCTTCCTGAATATAGCTCTGGTAACATATAATGTAGGGGCCTTAATTCCCAGAATAGGCTTTTGGGGTCCTTTATGGTATAATCATAATTAATAAGGAACACCCAAGATAGTATAGGTACTTATTGAGGCCCCTCTATTACCACCCCCTTAACCCTAAACCCTAAACCCTAAACCCTAACCCCTAAACCCCCCCCTTAACCCTAAACCCTAAACCCTAAACCGTGGCCGTCCATTTTCAAGCTTTGGCCAGGTCCACTCGAAGGGAGGGTAGTAGTGCTCCCAGCCTCGGGTGTAAGGGAAGAAGGGCCTTAGGGCTTAAAGCTTTAGGGTTTCGGTTTTAGGGGCTTGGGGCTTAGGGCTTAGGGTTTAGGGTTTAGGGTTTAGGGTTTAGGGTTTCGGTTTTAGGGGCTTGGGGCTTAGGGTTGAGAGCTCGATGGCGAAGTCTTACGTTCCTGGCTGGAGCCCGCACTCGAAGGCTCCAAGTATACACCGATTGCGGCTTGGTAGGGCTGATTTCTGAAAGCTGCTTTAAGGTCTTGGAAGCCTTTACATATACCTATTCTGGGCAAGGGCTTTCCAAGGGCCCATGCAAGGTTCTGCAAGTCATTAGGGCTTTGGCTAGTTTCTGGCTTATAGTCACGGGCTCGGCGGTTGGGACTGTAGTTCATGTTGGCTATCGGCTTTGGGTGCCTAGGGCTTTGGACTGAGCCAGTCAAAAAGAAAGTGAACAATCTGTCTTCTGCAACGGCGAAGTCCCAGAATCGACAGTTCGCAGTATGACGGGCCTTAGAAGTTCACGGCTTTTGCTAGGATTTGCTAGGATAGTTTTCGCAACAGCACCTTAGCTCTCTAACCCCAGGAACCTAACAGTCACGGTAAAGTTTGCAGGTGCATTGTGGCATGGAGATACACTTAATTACTGAACTATTGACTATTCCGACCCCTGTACAATCATATCATGACCACCTGGCACGTTCCACTTCTCGGACAGTCAGCCCCCACCCCACGCCGCATCACACGAAACCCTCGCCGCAAGAGCCTTCCGGCCTGAAGTCCCCAACACGGACTTCATAGCACTTTAGAGTTGTGGGTTAGGGTTTAGGGTTTAGGGTTTAGGGTTTAGGGTTTAGGGCTTAGGGTTTAGGGATTGAAGGGGCGTTGGCTACAGCAACATGTGAAGTACTTGGAAACCCTCTCACATCCAATTGTTTAAGGTCGTGTCTTGCGGCTAAGCAGCTTAGAGCTGAAATTCTGAAGCATCTACATCTCAAGAAGCAGACAAATATAGCTGCCTTCACCAGCTTTTTCGGGACCTCTAAGGCAACATGTGTGATTGCTCAGTTTCTATATCAGGCAAACGTACCAAAAGCCCCTCAACATCGCTTGGGCACGAGCGGGTTCGTGCCTCTGCAATCGAATTCATCGAAGAGCGTCCGTACTCCTGCGGAGGGGAACTTAAGGGTTTTGGACCCTGTGTTTGGATTTTAGGTTTAGGGTACTTGCATGCTGACATATAAATGATAGAAATGCGGTAATGGCTTAGGGGTTTAGAGGCTTAAGATAGGAACCTGATTTAGAAACCCTGGCTCTTTACTATTTTTCTTCGTACGAATCCTGTGATTTAGGGGGTTAGAGGGCCAGGGCTTCTTAATCAGGCTAAAATCCTATACCTTTAAGCCCTGACCCAGGGGTTTAGGCTTTAGGGCTGAAGGCCCACTAAGTGCATTATACAATGGTCTAGGGTTTAGGGATTTTAGTATCGTGTGCGTGTGATGATAACGTGCCTGGTTTTTGCAGGGTATACCTAAAGGTCCAATAGTCCAAACATTCTTTGTTGAAGGACTTGGGTCCTTCCTGTATACTTGCAGCCATAATTTACAACTGCTTCCTCTCTGAGGGTTTACGATGCCACCCTCCTGAAGTGCATTTTTAACACGACGAGTGTTCAGGGCTTTACATGTGCTCATGGCGGGGTCAAAGCTTCGGGTAGTAAGGGTAGTCTCCCTAAACCCTAAACCCTAAACCCTAAACCGTTCCAGGGTAGTACAACAACGATAGCAGCAAAAGCCTCCGGGTTCAAGTTCCGAGTAGTCACACCCTCTAGGGTTTAGGGCTTAGGGTCGCTTCTACCCCCCCAATAGAAACAAAAGCCTCCCA
Organism: Symbiodinium sp. CCMP2456; assembly: GCA_905221635.1. Classification (NCBI taxonomy): domain Eukaryota; class Dinophyceae; order Suessiales; family Symbiodiniaceae; genus Symbiodinium; species Symbiodinium sp. CCMP2456. The sequence goes on along the minus strand of CAJNDV010034985.1, from coordinate 54,641 downwards.
AAAAGAAAGTAACCGCCAACGCTTTGCATGATCAGCTGAATGAATACACTTTACACTTTTCGGGATAGTACTATACCCTAGCGAGCTGACAGTTTACATTGCTTGGGGGGCTTATGAACTCAGGCTCAGCAAACCAAGCCTAAGCTTTAATCCCTTGTGAAGACGGTTTGACGAGCTCAGGACCCTGCCCCTATGTAAACCCTAAGCCCTAAACCCGAAAACCCTTTTGCGTCCGGTCAGCCGTGACAGCCGAGCTTTTAGATCCTGAACGTAGTGAATGAGC
>CAJNDV010034985.1:37302-54157 GCA_905221635.1 Symbiodinium sp. CCMP2456 | reverse complement strand
TCTCAAAGCAAACCCAACTGCGGAAACAAGTTTCGCTTCCATGGCAGCGGGGTGTGAGCGAGCACCTAATTGAGCATGTCCTTTTGGACCTCGTAGCCAAATGAGCTTGAGCCGTAGCCATTTTAACCCGAAAACCCTAAACCCCCAAACCCCCAAACCCTGAACCCTAAACCCGCCACTTGATTAATGAACACCCTCCGTTGAAAGGGGTTTATCATGCGCATCATACTCATGTGGTCCTGACATCATAGTTGTTCAGGCTATGCTTGCTTTATCGAGCTTAAGGATTGAGCGAAGTCGCCGAAGTCGGTCCAATCCCTAAACGGTAGACTTAATTTTGGCTCCTGCTCGTTCATGGCGAAGTGCTTCACGGCAACCGCGACGCCTGCCCGATCCTGCATGCCGTGAACCTCAAAAAGGCAGCTATGTGTTGGGCGGCAGGGGGGTATTGAGGAGGAAACGGTCGTGAATAAGTGTGTGTGTGTGTGGGTGTATGTATACATATCGATCTGTCTATCTATATATCTTTATGCACACAGTTGTGTGCTTGTTGCAGACTTACTTCTGTGATTATGCTGATTTACACTTGCACTCGATGTATGTATATATGTAAATGCGCATACGACTGATAGTCAAGATCAAGATCACGTCCAAGGTTAAGGCTCAGTCGTGAAAGCTTTGTTTGCTACGGCTTTGAAGGTACTGAATGCTTAAGATCCTAGAGTGCCCGTAGATACTAGCTTTCTGATACTAGCTTTCTGGCACTCGACCCCAAACTGTCATCCAGCCCTATGGCTGTTGGAGCCACGAGAGCTAATCCCTCTGCGATCTCGAAATAGATGCGACAAAAATCCAGCACCAAGCCCTATACCCTAAATCTTCAGCCGCAGGCCGCAAACTCGAAATCCCAAACCCGAAAGCCTAATCTAGGGGCCTTAATTAGAACAGGATTTTGGAGAGTTTACGGGGCATTCAATCAGCAAGCTTGTTAAGCAAGCGTGTTTGTAATTATTCCGGCCTCTATACTGTCCCTATCTGTCCCTTGTGCGAGTCCACTGGCCAGTGAAGGTAGGTGGGGCATACAAGAAGCTCTTGCCTAAGACATCCCGAACCAAACCGTGAAAAAAGCTGAGATCCTAGATCAAGGGCCCCGGCAAAGGCAGGAGCCAGCAACCGGCCCAAAGTGGGGTCCTACCAAGGGGGATCCTTAAAAACTGCCGGCACTTGTGTAGGAGGCTCCTTTTCCTCTAAGACTTGGGCTGGATCCTTAGGGGCGCCGGGCTTGGGTTTAGGGTTTAGGGTTTAGGGTTTAGGGTTTAGGGTTTAGGGTTTAGGGTTTAGGGTTTAGGATGGGTGGTTGAGACAGCCGATGGCTGCATAGGAACTGAAGACTGTAAAAAACCTCTGATTGAGGGTTCAGGATTTGGGCTGCTTTAGGGTGAAGGGCAGAAGAGAGTGCAGGGTGAAGGGGTTCGGGTCCAGGTTCAGGCGAAAATCCCTCGTCGGCACTTCAAAACTCTCGGAAATATCCCTCTGCAGCTGCCTGCGGGGATGTTCATCGAACTCTTATAACACTTGAAACTTCTCAACAAGGCCAGATTAACAGGTAATCATGGGAGTTGCAGAGAAGGCACGTACAGCTGCGATCAGAGAACGGGAGCACTGAGAAAGATAATTTGCTACAAGTTTCCCCACAGGCCCGCTCAGTTCTGTGATCTTGGGGTATCTCGTCCTGGTAGAGATTTACTAGCTCAAGTCAGCGAGTTTTCTCTGAACTATGTTTCTTCCCCTCAATCCATTTTGGCTTAGCGGCCTACCCAACTCGGAGATAAACAAAATGTTGAGCCCTGCGCCCGCAAACCTCTCCGAAACCCCGCACCTGGACCCCTTAACCCCTAAAGAAACCCGACACCTGGAAGCCCACGAAGCCTAAGCTCCTAAGCCTCTCAAGCCCTGCCTCACCAGAGAGGTACTCGGCATTTCGCCCGCCGAAGGGGGACTCGGAGGTGGGCTGCAAGGTGCAACGTAAGGTAGGGGCCTTAATACTCAGAATAGGGCTTTGGGGTATAATGTATTATGATCATAATAACACACCTCCAAAATACGATTGGAAATAGATTAGGCTTATAATATATATATATATATATATATTATATATATATATTATATATATATATATACATGTCAAACTATTGTCCGTTTAATTAAACAGCTCCTGGAACAAGGGTTCCATGATATAGGGGCCTAAAGAAACTGGCGGGTTTTGGGCGACATTCTGCCAAACAGTATATGGGATGCCAAAAAGCACAAAGTAGGAAGGAGACCTATGGAGCAAGGAACAATATCGGCAAGTATTGAGGCTTCCTGTGGTAAGCCACCGGAATAGAAATCCAATGCTTTGAACCCACAATGTGGTACCAGTTAGGGCTCGGGGTTTAGGGCCTTATGTACTAGTCAGGGCTTAGGGTTAGGGCTTGTTGTGCTCATTTTAATACGAGTCCTCTGAAGGGTTCCTGAAAGGGTTTTACAAGGATACTCGCAGGCTTCCATGCTTATTTCTTATACAGGGCTTAGCCCAGCAAAGGAACCTACAGTGGAAAGAAAAGGCAAACCGGAAACATCCAGAAACCTTACAAAGTCTTTTGAAACACAACCTGGGCTCCGAACCTCACAGGGTTTTTGGGGGTGATCTAGGAGCCTGAACAATTACAATCGGCTTTTGGGGAGGTACCGTTTAGTATGTTTCACACGTGATGGAACCCAAAAGAATAGTATATTGGTACTCTTCCGACCCCTGCACTAAATATTAGGTTTAGTTAGAGCTTCAAGCGAGAATGTCCAAGACCCGCTCCCGATGCACGTTGACGGCGGGAGCCAGGATCATGTTCGCACCCTGAAAGGTGCTCGGAAGACAAAGGGGGCGGGAACTTGCAGGCAAAGAATATGAGAGAACTTAGTTGCTGAATTGCTCCGAGCCCCAAACCCCAAACCGTTCATTGTTCCGACCTCCATCTTTGTTTCTAGGGACACGAAGCTTTTCGGCTTCGGGTCTATCAAGTTCGGCCCTGAGATGACTGCACAGCTCCCTGCCTTGGCTCGGAACTCGTCACCCATAGCTGCGGCCTCAGTTCTAGGACCCTATAGCGTTTAGGGTTTAAGGCCTAGGACGTCCTAGGATATGGTGCAACATCAAAGGGGTTTCGGGATATCGACAGTGTATCATATCGACTCCAAGTATATTCCGGTGCGCTTTAGACTGTACTGCAAGGGCAAATGGGCATGGATGCTCCAAGTTTGCGTCTTAAAGCTAACCTATATCGACTATATCCTGTAATCCAATCGCACCGACTCGTGGCGGTTGGACTCGCGACTCCTTGAGAAACTTCACGGGAGCATCGTTTTTCTTCGGAAACCCAACAAACAACCGTAAAGTAGGGTCTAGGGCTTAGCCTACATAAGCCCCTATCATGCAAACCTCTGGCTTGAAGCTGCCATTGCGCAGCCATAATTAAAGTGTGCCCCTTGGAACTGGCCTCTTTTCTTAACGCAGGCCTCATTCAAGCTCTAAAACCGCTAAACCCTACATAGCCTAAACCTCAGAGCCTACACCCCGAAGCCCTAACGCTCCTAAGCTTCCGAAACCGTAATACCCCAAACGAACCGCTACACCCAATGTCCTGAAGCCCAAACCCTTACCTTGACCCTCAACCTCTGCCGTATGTAGACCTTTTAGCCCAATACCCTGGCCCAAAAAAGTTTAAACTTTTCTTTAGTAGGGGTTTAATACACCCAAAAAGTTTAAAGTTTACCTATTGGGCTCCTCAGTAGACGAGCCCGGAGCCCAATCTTCCACGAGTTCCGCGTCCCACGTGGCGGCGAGGGACAGCGGCGAGGGCCTCAGAAGCAGAAGATCAATGAATGCGTTTTGAGTGTCGTTGTTTGAAAAACCCAACCCCCCAAAACCCGAAAAAGGCAGACTTTCGCTCCTACAAATATCCCGAAGCCCTAGACCCTCCAAGAAAGGGCTTGTTGTGTAATGAAACCAGACAGAATGTGTAATTTCTGAACATGACATGCGAGCAGGATGACTAGGTAGGGTCCTCTTGCCGCACCCCTCGCATGCCGCCCTTGCGTCCTTTCCCGGCCCTTAAGGCTACAGTCTCCTGAGCCGACTTACGTCTCCCTCCTCCGCTCCAGCAATGCCCACCGAGGAGGCCCCAGAGGCATCCAGGCCCACGTAGAAGAGCAACCCTTGCCCGGCTTCCCCTGAGACCCACGAATCTCCAGAAGAAGGCACAAAGAAGGGCGCACTGACGGCACGCGCATCGAAGGCATCCGGTTCTGGTGAAGGCTCGAAGATGGGGCCATCACCAGCCTTCTCCCAAACAATGCCATCCACGGACTTTGCTAGGCCAAAAGCGTGGCCAGAGGCAGAAGAACCTTCGTAGACCATGGTGTAGCCGTCCCCATCTGGAAAGACATGGCGGCGGCTGCATCCTCCTGCGTCGAATGCGCCATCAGCACCAGGCGACAGAATGATGCCTTCACGCTCCCAGGTAAGTCCGTCCCTTGATCTTGCAAGGCCTATCCGGAACTTCTTATCTTCGAGTCCAGCTCCATGATAATACATCCGCCAGTCCTCAGCAGAATGCTTCACAACCTGAGGTGAGGCCGCGAACACTGCATCGAAATCGAAGTCGTCTCCCCGCGGCAAGATCTCGCGGCGATCGCTCCACTGGCCTGTTCCAGTCTTGTCGAAGGCAACCCCGATGCTTTGGTGCACTCCCAACATGTCTCGACCCCCCATTTTGAAAGGCTCCCGGCTGCCGCCAAAGTAATAGAGCCTGTTGCCTACGATGCTGCCCATCCCGACGAGGGCCGAGTCGAACTTCCCTGCATCCTTCGATGCTGCGAAGACGGCTCGGCTTGCTGCGGAGGCGGAGCCTCTCCGGCACTTTTGCCAGTTCAGGCCGTCCTCGCTCTCTGCCAGACCGATGGAACCCATTGAGAGGGGCACCACCTCGGGATCTGCCTCCAGACTTCGTCCATGGTACCACATCCTCCATTTCTCTCCCGCTTTACAGGGACGCTCCACCGTGACACCCCCGACGGCGGCTGAGTCAAAGCTCTGAGGAGTCGTGGAAGGTCGAAGCACTGGGCTGATGCTTGCAGATCTTCGCAAACGCGTGGACTGCAGGCGGGTGCTCTGCCTCGCCACGATGCCTGCGAAGAGGCTGACTGGCATGACCGCGATGACCGCAAAGGCTCCAGCCACCGACATGGCTGCACGTGCACGTGAGCGCATGGTTGTGAATGGTGGTGGTAAAAAGCAGTGTGTTAGCCTAAGCGTCCGATTTTCGTCGGCATGGGTTTGCCGATACGAGTGTTCAGTGGCTGCACAACTTTGCAAGTCCTTCGCAAGACTTACCCGATTTGACGCTGTCATCCTGGTCGTTAGACGCTTTGGGACGGCATAGGTCCTAAACTCATGCTTGCAGGGCTTGGGTTGTCCTTTCCGGCTGAAGGATTCAAGGTTTGCCCGGAATTTTTCTCATGCTTCTCGGACTGAGCTTGGGACCTTTAGGGCTGAAAGAGCTCAGACAAGGGGGATGTGGGGAATGTGGGCGGGCTGCTTGACTTTTGAAGCGTCGGGCTTGAGCCCAAAGCACTCTTTCGGGAATGAGTCCGCCCTGGAGGCTGAACCCAGGGTACTAGTTAGCCCGAAAATCTGGTCGAAAGTATCCTGATTCGTTTACTCATATTTATAAACGGAGAGACCTCGTAATCAAAGGGTGCGGAGTACTGCTGGCACGAGCAGACCATGTCTGAGGGCATTGCCACGATGTGACAGTGCCCAGCATGTCCTGGAGACAGCTGCTGTGAGAATAAAAGGCTTATAAACACTTCGAGCAATCTGTTTTGCTGTCCAGCATCATTGCCGCTGTTTGTAGTGGTAGTGTCGGAACTTGTGGTTGGTCGTCTTAGGATTAGCGTTTTGGAACTAGTATTGGCATTTGTCTTGCTGTTACTGTTGCTATAACTGGTAGTATCGGTAACCGTATGAGCATTTAAGAAGTACTGGCAATAGTGTTTTGCATCAGAATTCGCATTCGGATCTTTAATTCTAGCGTTAGTCTTCGTCTTAGTGTTAGTGATGGTACTAGTGCGGCTACCAGGGCTATTGCTAGTGTTCATATTCGCATTAATAGCATTGTCCGTCGTAATCATACTACTACTGTTGCATTCTACACTGAGAAATGGGTGTCGTGATCGGTTTAGACACGATGATCGGAAGAGGCCTGACGACCAACACTGCAAGTCACAAAGCCCTCCTGAACACCTAAACCCTACGCAACACAAGTCTGGGCAGAAACTTTAAACCACTCAACCACCCAAGAACCCATTGCCATACCTTGTAAACGGAGGTGCTGTACACTCGGTACAGCTGTCCTAACCCCGCGGAAAGGAAAACCTACACCTCAAACACGAGAGCATGAAGACTAGACTCTAAACTCCCGTCCTCGTCCGTGGTGCGGAAGCCAGCACATCCATCCTTCAGAATTGCACAAAATGGAGGGGCCTGTTGAGCAGCCGGTCCTAAGAGCATGGCTTGAAAATCTCTGATCCGGCACCGACATTTTCGAACCCGGAGCCTTCCTAATTATTCCACTGCCATATCAGCGGAGAAACAAAGGCTTCTAACTACTGCAGAAACCCCACGGCAAGCTCCGAGATGACACCGGCTACGCCCAATGCTCCTTAGACAATAGGAACATCAAAATCTCAACCCAAGCCTAGATATATTGAACAACCGTTCCGTGCCTACTTCAATACAAACGGACTGACTGATTCCAGCGGTTGCTTTTGTTTTTGAATTGTCCCCCTGGAGCCCACAACCACGTGTCCTCAACGCAGGAGTCGCTGCAACCACATTAACTAAACCACCCCGGTTTACGGGTTTAGGGGCTTATTTCCAGCCACAACTCCACACCCATCAGGCTGTCGACTCCACTGCCTTTGGTTGTGTAAGCCTAAAGAATCATTAAAACTAGTTCTTAGGGTTCCTGGCATGACTATGCCCTATGCCTATATCTATATGTGAAAAATATATTTTGTTTATGTATCTATATTTTGTTCTTTATTACTTATCCCTAGACGTCATTCCGGTTCTTCAAGCCCCTCTAGGTATCTCAGGCTCGTTAGTCTTGTTGGCTCCGGTGTTACATTTGTCTGGTGCTTTCTCGCAGTACGTCGGCTACCAAGGGCTAAATTCGGATCCACTACCCAACACCCTGAATCTTAGTCCTCCTAATCCTCGTCTCACCCTGTTGGATGCCTTGCAAATGGTCACGGCGACGCACAGATTTTTTCTCGCCATCTCAAGTCCGGCGCTTGCTCTGCCTTGAGGGGTTACAGATGCAAGTGGTGCAGGACGAGTGAGCTGCTCGGCAACCTGTCTCGAACATGTCCCGCCACGACTTGTGCTCGAGGAAGACTGAACCCTGATCCCTATACCGTTGGAAGCTTGTCGAGTTCTAGTTAGCGGGCTTGGCTAGATCCTAATCCAAACTAGAACGGGGTTCCCTGTGGGGGTTCTGTCTAGAGAGTTCTGCAGGGGGGGGGGGGGGTGACTACCATGCTGGTTCTATGAAACACTGGGGCCTTCATAATCAAGCAAGGGCTTTTGGAGCATGTGTCACAATACAACCATATCAAGGACTCCAAGGCAGACCATTACTAACCCCAGCCCGCCAAAATCCCGGCCTCTTGGACCACGGGAAACCCAAACGCTTCTGAACAACCCTAGGCGTTACAGGGTTAAGTTTAAGGCGCACTCACTGGCAACGTCGGCAAGGCTCTTTCCTGTACGCGCTACCAAGTCTACCCGTGATTACATGCTTATAATATACCCCTGATGGGCTAAAATAGAGATGGTAATGTTAAGGCCAACGAGAGGGGGTGTATTGATCAGGGGTCTACATTATGTACGCTTGACTTTCGTGCTCCAGGTGTTTAGGTTTGAGCATCAGGGGGTTTAGGACTCAGAGTTTTAACGGTTTCGTGTGCACAAAGACTCCAAAAAGCCTCGAAGGTTGCCCGGCATCTCCACTCATCAGGGGGGACAGGCCCTTCGAGGGGCCCACGAGATAAATCCTCAAGTCCCCACGCTCTTTTGCTTCTCCGACCAAAGGGGCTCCCAACCATAATGGACCGAAACTCTCGGCACTGAAGGAGCTGCCTGTTCGGGATTGCCAATTTTGGCTGACACTTCGGGAGCAGCAATGCATCAATATCTTTGCGCGACGGCTCCGCGAACTCAAAAAGTGCCCTAAGGCTCGAGGTGTAGGGTACCCCTGACTATCGGGGCCTTAAAACTTAGAACGGGGTTCCCTGAAAACCGTAAAAACTAGAATGGCAACTATTCAGGCGTCTGGTTTAACATCCCATAGACCCCAGACCACAAAGGCGACACTGTTGGTGTACATAGATACAGACCCTCAAGAAAGCTGAACTTTCCGCCATGGGCCGTGCAAGAAGTGCGAATACCTACTCAAATCATATAATGGCAGCCGTTCCTCCTGAGCCCTGATCTTCTACGAAGTCTTCAGGCGCCCCGGTTTGGAAGATGGAGAAGTTGCCCAAAAAAGCAAGGCTGCCTTCCTCACCGTCTCACCAACGCCTGGGGTCAGCCCTTTGAGTTGAGGGCAGCGAGACAGCAGCCTTGCTGAAACTGTGCTCCCAAGAGAGCAGCTATAGTGGCCTCATGTGTGTCCTTCAAGAGAGCTCCCTTAATGAGGATAAGTCTAATTTTTTCTATGGATCCTAGAAGAGCCGAAGCAGTCATGCATTTCTGCATGTGCTCTGTTGCTCCCGCCATTTATGGTACCATACGCTGTGAGAACCTCCGAAAAGACATCCTTGGCAGTGCCGTGACGGGAACCCACCTCTCCGTCCTTCGAGATTTTCGGGGAGGACTAAAGTCGTAAGTCTAAGCAACCACAAAATGTCGATCCTGCCTGGGTTCCCTACCACGCAGTTTTGCTGGAAACTGCTTGGGCGTCTGGTGGCAAAGGGCGCACGCCTGTTCGGCGGCAGCTGTCACCTGTCCCTCCTCAGCTGGCATCAAGTCCCTCTAAATCCTGGATCCCTGCACTATGCTACCACTTAGTGAAGCTTCGCCTTGTTCATAGGAACCTCTAAAGTTCTAGGCTCTAGGGCCTAAGCTAAGTTGAACTTGTTGGGGCTGTTACGCTTCGGTCGGAGGCGGGTCTTTATTTCTCATGGTGCTTGCGACTTTGTGGAAGCGTCCGACATTTCTCAGCCATTGCCTCTCTGCAGAAAAGACTCTTTAAACTAAACCCTGAACACTTGATCAACAATGCGCAGGCTACCAGCCTCAGCAAGCTCTTAGACAATCAGACTCCAAGAAGCCCTGGGACCAGGAAGCCGTGAGGCTTTGGGTCTCATGTATCTTTGACTCTTTCTTTGGTTGCCTCTTTTGATGTATGATTTTATCGAAAGATAGCCTTTTAGGAAATATGATAATGGTCTATATATTGCTTATACGTACTGTTGATCAGAGTCCGGTTTCTGTAGTCACTGAAAAAGGTTGGCTTTTCGGGTTTGGGGCTTTGGGGTGTGGCATTCTGATTCTAAGTTAGGGATCCGTCGTTCCGTCGCACCGGTCGCAACCACTCGAAATCCCACGTTTCGGGAACCTTCAGGCCACATCTGAATGTGCAATTGTGGACTCCAAACCTTACATCTTGTCCTCAACGCTAAACCCTAGCCCTAGACCACCGTAACATGAATAAGCAAGGGGAGCCATACCCGACCCCGAAAGACCTGCATGCTTGACCTTTGACTGCTACCCGGAGAGACAGCTGGAACACCAGCCACAATCGCAGATCCGACCCCCAGCATTGCAAGTGAGAGAAATCTGGGCTGTCCTGTCCTGGCCCCCGAATCCTTCCATTGTTTTCGTCACTTGCGGGAGGCCCCTCGCCTCCCCCCCAGCACTCCTCTGTAGAAAGAGTGCGAAGCATGTCTTGAAAGAGAGGAAGGACAACCCTGATCAAGAAGTAGGCTTTGAAGTGGGCCACTGCCTTCAAAGGCGGTGAATCGCCCACAGCAAACCTGATGAATAGGCAGCGCTGGCTGCTGGAAATTTCGTGGGATCGACTCCTTAAGCCAGCACCTAGAACCGAGGTAGATCAAGTTATCAAGTTTTGGGTTTGCAGGGGAAACTAGAACCCTAGTGTAGGAGCCTTAATAGATAGGTCAGGGGATTGCGGTATATGAATTATCGCGCAACTAGAGAGCGACCATAAGACTATTACTTATTCAGACCTCAATAAATTTCTAAAACAGTTCCAATCTTTACAGTATACCTGGGCCCTTCAATGTAACTGTAACTCAATTTCGGAAGTTGGGTAAAGATGCTTCGGATGGCCACGATGCTAGACTGCGCTACCCCAAAAGCAGAACTACATTCGAGAGTCCAGGTGAGCCCTCTACTTCTTGTCGTGATACCATGAAGCTAGATGTCCGACGCCAAAGCCCTAAATCTTTTCGTCGTTGCCCCTTGGCGCTCAAGAAGAGGAGCCGACTCTCTGTGCGTTGGAGACTGATTGGCACATCCGGCTCTGCTTCCAGAGACGGCCCTTGCGGGTGCTTAAGCTAGTTGGGACACGATGCCCACTGCCTACTCAAGCAACATGAGCCATGAAGAAGAAAGATTTATGTATTTTGCCAAAGCTAGATGTGACGATACGTGGCTTGCCTGCCACCGTCTGCGTGAAGTGATGTAAAGCTTAGACCCCTACCATATAATGGTGAACCCATGCGTAGGTCTATACTATACATCTATGTTGCCTGCGTGATAGAAGCAAAAGCTGCTGGAAAATCCCTGCAAATGTTCTATACAACTGAAACTGGAGGCGGAAGCTGTGGGATCTTCCAGATCCGAAACCCCTGCATACCGAAAGTCCAACCTTGAACGGTTCCTGTGACATAGTAGAGTTACGTCATACCTCAGGAACCTCTTTACGCCATGAGACTAGCCTTGCTAACTACATCTCAAATCCGAGCACATAGAGTGCGATTGGCTTTTCGCATGTTGGTTTTGATACCATGGGTTTGGAGGCTTCCTTAAAGGCCTAGCTCTGGGTCAAGCTGAAGCCGCAGTGCGTGCTGGCACATCTGATCCTCTAACCCCTAGAAGGTAAGGGTCCGAGCACTCAGACAGTCAGTATAGGTTTAGGCCTAAAACACCGAACTTCTTAAAGGAGATCTGAATACTCGAACCCTTATAAGGGGAATATCATAGGCAGTGCCGCGTGTACGGCTAGGCTGCAAGAACGAAGGTTGCCGTTCGCAGCCTGGATTCCCGGGAGGTCATTGGTGCAAAAAGAAGCACCAAACCTCTTCATAGGCCTGTCGGAACCTGGCCAAACTCCACGTTCTGTTGATCTTATTATCAGAACGAATGATCATGTACACGTTTATCTATGTTCTTAATTATCTTATCCGATATAAATGGGCACTATATATTTGCAAATCGCATCCCTTTTAGCACGAGTCCTCATTCTGCCCCTTCCACGAGAAACGCACTACCTCCTACACGTCCACACCTAAGGTTTCAAGTGCTGTATATACCTTGGGCCTCAGCCACTTCCCGTTTGCAAAGCATCGTTTAGGCTTAACAATGTCCCCCCTAAACCCTATATAAACCCTTTTTGCATCTGGCCTTGTGCAATCGCTAGAGACTGTATAAACCCTAAACAATGTAATCGCAGAACACTCAGAGCTCTTCCTCGCTTTGGCCCTACTGCTTTGCTTCGTCAGGGTCGCAAGTTGCTTGCCAAGAGGAGTCTGAGACTATAGTATATTATAGCATGTTGTAACATATTCTGATATACTATAGTATACTATAGTATACTATAGTATACTATAGTATCCTTTAATATACTGTAATAATATACTACTACAAAAATACTTTAATGTACTAGAGTATGGCACAGGGACCCAGAATTAGAGAACTGTGAACCCTGATTCTCAACTCGATCGAGCTAGGAACAGAATCCTCCGCTCTGCCTTTGGGGTTGAATGTCGGGGTTTAGGGTTTATGTAGGGGTTTAGGGCTTAGGGTTTAGGGTTTAGAGTTCAGGGGCCTTGAAAATTAGGATAGGGTGTTTGGGCCCATCATACTAGAATTATAATGAGGAGCCTCCCAAAATAGAAAAGGCAATTATCAAGGCCCCTATAGTATAGGATTTATAGGGTTCGCACCGTCTCGAGGCGCATACATATCCTGAACGTCGTGGCAAACGGATGCCACGAATACTCTGAAACTGCTTGGGCAAACTTGAATGGCAAGCCTATGCATCTACTACACATGTATTCGTAATGTGAATACATCCTTCTCGACACATCGGCCGAGATTCCAACTTGGCCGAAATTCCAGAACGGCCGGCATGGGATGACATGCAGCTGAACATAAGCCTTTCTAGACAGAAGCGGATTGCTTTTAGAGCTCCGGGCTTTGCATGCAGGATGTGGGGCCTAGATCTCTTCCTTTGCCCATTATTGGGTGATCTGCGAAAAGCAGCAGCTAAGGACTTAGTGTTGAGAGTTGAGGGTCCATCGTTTAGCTTGGTTTTCATGTGGATCCCTGAAATAATCACCCCGCCGTCTTACTCAGGATTTTGCTACGGACTACAGTGTTAAGGCCCTTAGTCAGGTATCACTTATCAGAAATATACAATACCATCGACAAGACTGTGGACCTTGCCGTTTCAGACATGCCCCTCGACTCCAGCGAGAGCGAGAGAGAGAGAGAGAGAGAGATATATATATATAACCATATATATATACATATGTACAAATATTACATATATATATATATACACACATACCTATACCTACACATATACAGATATATTCAAGAAGGTTTGAGGGCCCGTGCCCCGACCAGCTGCCTCCACCGCACACCGGCCGATGTCGTAGCTGACTTAAAGGTCAGACTAGAGGGAGTCGCACGCATGGTGCTGAGACCTCTTGAAAAAAGCTAACGTCTTAGCAAATGGTCATTGTAGACAAGCACGCATACGCGGGTAGACGTATATCTGATTGTTGTATGTCAATGCGTAGGTACGAAGGTACGTATGTACGTACCTGCGTGCGTGCATCTGTTCGTACTGTATGTATGTCCGTATGCGTCTATATTTGTTGCACATGACCCAGCCAGCCACCTAGCGGAACAATTATGCTTGAGCTTTGATGTAGGCCGTTGGTGAATAATAAACCAGTTCCTCAAAGAACCCGTCTAATTGGGTTCACAGCTTGCTTTGGTCCTAGCTGCCCTAGCTGACGCCCTGCGCTGGTGAGGTGTAGCTGAGGATGACGTCTACAAGTGAGGCAAATGGGCTATGTATCTCTATATAACTTTCCTGTAGCACAACTTGTAGAAACTTCCCCAGCGATCCCCGAGATTTGGGTGTAGGACGGTGGAACCACTTAACCAAAAAACCCAGACGAGATGTTGCTTACATCCGGCCTGTAGTGGCCTTTCAGACATAAGCAAGGACGCTTGCACGCAGGGCATTAGCCCGCTGAGGTCTCAAGGATATCGAGCTACGGCCGAGACACACCGGGGCTCCTGGCTGGAACGGGTTTGACTCATAAGGGTTCATTACAAGGATTCAGGCTTTAGGGCTTTGGGTTCAGGGTTTTCTGGCATACGGGCCGGACCTACCTTTTGCCACTTCTTCGACAAAAAGGGTCGACTAGCTCTCGAAGCTAAGCAGAGCCCTTTGGGGTGGTAGACTTCGTGACAGAAGCGCTTTTCGTCAAGGTGCGCGTTCCTGACGGGAAAGCCGGTGCGTCAGCCCACGGATGCGGCCATCGGAATCCCCTTGCGTTCCCAGGCACCGTTGGAATCTCGAAAGGACATCATCACGAAAAGCGAAAGTTCTCAACCCCTGATTAGACCCTACTTGCAACCAGAGGCTTGTTAGGTTCAACAGCGAAGTGTTCTCATAGTCTGCACGAAATTGATTTACTGAAGCCTAAGCTCTAAACCCAAAGCCCTAGTGCACCTGAACGAACACGACCCTGCTTAAGCGATCAGCGGTGAAAACTACAAGATACGACTCAAACACATCCGTCCCAGGGCTGTGGAATCAACTTTCACTGGTCTTGAACATCATCATCCAAACCACTATCAACCCGGCGCTTAAACCCAGTATGCTCACGGCGGTGCTCACTCAGGGATCGTCGAGCTGCAAAGAACAGACGAAGTGTGAAGGAATACCAACAGCTCTCGTTTCTACCTCCGCTGGAGAGCTCCATTGACGAGAACGGTCTCGAGTTTAGGATCGGAGGTAAGCTTGAACCGGAAATCCAAGTGCTGTAATATAGTGTAGTATCACATGTAATACAGTGACCTAAAATAGTATGAGAACAGTATGAGAATACAAAGGTTGCAAGGAGTAATGCAACTCCAGAGAAACAGAGACACCACGGAAATCATAATTGCCTGAGCCGTCAGAGGCACTAAGACTCCTGACGCAACGCCAAGAAGATGCTACAGTCCTGAAGACCCTATTTCAACCCCTCAAGATCGGACCTATAGAGCAGTATCCACGGAAGACCGGGGGTTCTGAAAATTCGACGGAGACTGTACCGCCGTGAACGCGACCCTCCCACACCACGGCTTAAAACCCGGATTTGGGGCGCTTGGGATTGGGCCATTAGTTCCCCAGAGACTCCAATATCCTTTAATTCAGGAATATACCTTAAAGTATAGTAGGATCCCCAATATGATTTAAGGTATATTCCTTAATTAAGGGATATTGGAGTCTCTAGTTCATTCCCAACCGTACAACACCAAGGCAAGAGCCCCAGCTCCCCTAGCAAAAGGAGAGGTAGAAACCGTCGAGCAAGCTCTCCGTCTGCCGCGAACGCTCGGATGAGACCTCGGTTCTTGGCGGTTTAGGGTTTTGGAAGTCTTACTTAAGGCTTTTTCCCTTAATTCAGGCTTTAGGGTTTAGGGCTGTAGAGTTTAGGCTTTAGGGTAATTAAGGCTTGCTTGAAACAGAAACAACCTAACGAAAGCCTCGTCCTCTGGGTTTGGGGCCCTTCGGACACAAGTTGACTGCGGACTCGCCACCCCCCTGAAACATCAGAGGTTGCTGAGTACCTGTGTTGTTTCTAGCTCAGCACTTACTGTTGATGGTTTGGGCAAGTGTCCCCCGATTTAGATACCTGGTCGTCTGGGTATGCAGGCAACACATTCAACTGGCAACAACGGGCCGCCCGAATGACAGCGGTCATCTGAAGAAACAGCCAGCAAAACACCAGCACCGAAACGAGGGCTTGATCGCGCTACGCACCGAGGCCCAAACCCAGAAGAGTTTGAAGCCCTCGGTATTCAGATGGTGCTATAGAAGCTCCTCTCAAAGTAAACGGAACCTGCCTCTAGTGTTGCCGTCTGGGCACAGAATACAGGCACTCACTGACCTGCGGCATGGGCATAGGCTCTGGGGTCCGGTGCTATGGCTTTGAGGGATGCTTGAAGTTGAGGCTTGGAGGCTCGAGGCTCGTTGCATACATGTAAGGCACCTGGCAAGTAGGATTGTAAACGGAACATCTAGCATCCTCATGGACCGATGGATAGCTCAGGAACACAAATCCATGAATAGGTTAAAGAAGTCACCCCGGCCCTCCTGATCGCCCCATCTCTCTCTGCTATGACGAGTCATCTTACTATCCCAGAGGGCTAATTAAGCGGGACAGCTTCCGGAACCTCCTTCTGAAAACCACGGGCTTGAACAAAAACCGCCTTTCGTGGACATCGGGAATGCTGAGCAAGCAGCTTGGGCGACGGGCAGAGTCTCCAGAAGTTGGACATAAACCCTAAGCCCCAAGCTCTAAACTGGAACGAACCCTAAGCTCCAACCTTTCAGACCCAAGTACGACATGCGAATAACTTTACTAACTAGGTAGGCCCCCATGATTAGATGATCCAAGACTATGAGCTCAATACCCCAAGGTCACAAGGCTTTGAGACGATGACTATGACAATGGACGATTGAACCCTAAACCACGACTCCCAGAAGCCCTCCCAACCCAAACTCTAAAGCCAGGCCTCAAAAAACCCTAGATCCCTGACCCTAAACCCTATACGGCCCCAACCCCTGGACATCATGGAGTCTAACCAAAAAAAGCCCTAAAATGAGCACTCAAACTCCCTGAACACGAGGCTCTCCTCGCCTGTTGGTTGAAATGGACGATGCGGTCGCACTTCAGCGGCCGCCATGCGTCCTGGACAAGTGGCTCGCTGCTTCAGGAGGGTGAGGGTTTGCGTTTAGGGCTCGAGGGCTGTAGGGTTTTGTTTGAACCAGGTGTACGCGTTTGGGGCTTTACATTTTGGGGGTTTGGGGTTTAACCCTTCAACTTAAGAGCCGGGAGCTTCTGTTGGGGACCTCACAGGTCTCACTTCGAGGTACCCTACCGGGTTCAGAGCTTCACGCTTGAGGGTTTGGGCTTTTTGGGGTGTCTGGCGTGGCCCACTCAGCCTGGAAATAGTATATCCTCGCTCGGAGGCTTCGTTAGCTGAAACTTCGGTGTAAGGAACCAGTCAGTACGGATCCAGGCCCCGCTCTCAAGCCTTCCAAAATAGACTAGGGTTTCGGGGATACATGATAGTATTACGACGTAGACACTTGTCCTCTGATAGTGTAATATAGTACCCTTTTTCAGCATGGGCTTGGATTGTGTGCCAGAACACAAGCCCATGCTGAATATAGTACCCTTCACACAGGCTGGATTGGAGCTCGCCCGGCCAATGTCC
>CAJNDV010034985.1:19612-37257 GCA_905221635.1 Symbiodinium sp. CCMP2456 | reverse complement strand
TCCAGAAGAACCCCGAAGAACTCCAACTGGATCCAGGTGACCCAAGTCGACACAACCTCGCGAAGACTGCCAACCCTGCAAAACGTCTGGAAACCCTCAGTCACATGCAACCAGTGAATGCTGCAATAGGTACCCTCGTACCCTTAAACCCTAAACCCTACAATCGGTCCTCGAAGCCGTCGAGCTCTGGACTTAGCTGACCAGGGACCAGCGGCGGGGATCGCGATGGCAGCTCCTTTCGGCTGTAGCTTTATGGAATATAGGGCCGTAATAGTAATTATTTAGAATAGGGTTTCGGGGGTTCCTTGTTATAGTTACAGTTATAGTATAATGTACCCAAACCCTATTTTAATTGTTAAGGCTCCTCTATTTTATGCTGTGTAAGGTACGTGCGGCATGGAATCCCACTTGGGTTTCATGTTACAGTAGTGACTGACTGAGTGAGACTGCCTGCAGCTTATGTTGCAAAGATGCCTTACTTGATATACTCCAGAGCTGGAAGACAACGAGCTGCTGGACTAGCTCGAGAAGCAAACTGGAAGACTACGCAGGTATTCGTCCAAATAGAACCCTTAAGCTTAATCTCAATAAACGCCGAAACTCAAGAAGAACCCTCATATGGGAGTTTCCGCGAATATGGGGTACCTTATGTTGGGGTCCTTATAATAAGGGTCCTACTATTTAGGGTATTATATTAGGGTCCCCTATTTTTGGAAGCCCTCATATCTACTTATAGATCCCCTAGGCGGTCCTGCTCGCACTTCATCAGCTGCTCTGCAACCTCCCAATCGTTTTCGGTCATCTCCTGAACTATAAATATAAATGTATAAGCATAAAAGTAAATAAATGAACAAATGAATACATCTATACAATGTGCATATACATATTTATTACATGCATGCATACATACAGCAATATGTTTACATATATATATATATATACACATGTGTGTATTCTTAAGGGACCATCTCTTTCATTGCATTTCTTGCAAACCTCTACTGTCCAGAGAAAGACCGAAGCCCACATCCTCAGAGTGCCAACATCTGGTTAACAACTATCCACTATAAGCCAAGTCCAAGGGTACCAAAGAAAGGCAGACCAGCACGCAAGCCCTAAACCCTAAACCTAAACACGCAAGCTGCTCCTCCTGAAAGGATTCGCCACTGCTCTGTAGCGTGAGCGGCTGCGAGGTCAAGGATTCCTCGCAACAAAACTCTGAACTAAATAACTTTAGGGTTTAGGGGTTTAGGGTTTAGGGTTTAGGGTTTAGGGTTTCTAAATAACCCTTAATCCCAAACCCTCAACCCTACACCTCAAGCTTCGCATCCTACCGTGCGAAATCCGGAGAACGCTCATTGGCTGCCTACATTATAGACCCGAATTACCCGAACCGTAAACCGTGCGAAACTCTTACACTCTTAACCCCAGTACCCTGTTTACACCTTAAACCTTGATCATCATGGCAAGTGGCAGCACGCTGCCACTCGGCCTCAAAGTAGGCCTCGAGCCATTGGCGGTCCAGCTTCAGTGGGCTAAGCGGATCTTATCATACCTAGTTACGGTTTAGGGTTTAGGGAGGCTTGAAGGTAAAGGTGAGAATATTTATATGGGTTTGATGGAAAAGTTCGCGGGAGGCTAGCGATTGGATGTCCGAATATTCGTGAACCCCTTCTGCACCTACAGGATACTACAATATAATAATTACTCTGCCTACTGATGGGGTCGGGTTGGGGTTGACAAGCCGGGGCATTCTGCCAAACCGGCGAGGGCGCTGAACCTCAAGCACGCATACCTGAGAACTTTAAGAGGTTCTAGGGTTTAGGGTTTTGGGGTTTAGGGTTTAGGGTTTAGGGTTTCTGCCCAAATGGTGTCTGTACACTCTTTGGGGTCCAGAGTTTGGAGTCTTAGCGATTAAGGTGCGGACCACTAGGGAGCACTATTACTGACCATGCCATGCCATGTTACCTCAAACCAGCCTCAAGAATCTGCTATGCTCCTGTTTTGAACGGAAGTGAATTCCCAGAAAAACCTTTTAACCTCCAGAACTGTTGACCTAACAAAGGCCGTGCAAAATCCCAAACACACGGATGAAGTACTCAAATCTGAGACTTCATAATGACTGAGCAGAGTGTCGGGATATAGCCTCGAATGCTAACAACACAAAACTGAAGGGTACCATCTCAGACCCGTAAATTGCACATTGCACCCCGACAGCGCCTCGTGAGCAATGTTTCTGTAGTCCTCCGGCAGCAAGCAGCAGGTGCCTTGGCTTCTCGAGCTTCCATGCCGCGTCGATGAGTCTGTCGGGTTGAGGAACCCTAAGCACTAAACCCTAAACCTTAAATCTCGAATGGATGTTACACGGGGTCCTCAAAATCAGGGGTCTGCTTTGAAAGCCCTAGCTCTCCTCGGGCCTCCAAGTTATGTTGCTCAGCGTAATGAAACCTCGCAGCCCCAAAAAGGAGGACGCCGTGGTGTTTTTTTGGGCTGTTGGGGATAACTATTCGACTTCGGCCACCACATGCAAACCTCATGCGAGCACTTTTGGGTTCGCCTAATTTAACCCGAAGCCGGTTTGTTAATAAATTATGATTGTAGGCACATCCAAGTTGCGTCGGACGTTGGTGTCGGTATCTTCCTGTCCGACACGGGTGGAACAGATAGGGGGCGAATACTGCCTGTCGAGGAGCTTTGCTGCTTTTGGCTTTCCTACGGCGCAACAACAAGCTCCAACGGAGCGTTGCTGGCACCCGAATGAGGCGCTATGCAGAACAACACCCGCGTCTTGTCCGAATCCTTGTGGCAGTAGGCAGTGGTTCTCGGCATCTGTGTATGAACAGTGCCAAAACATCCCAGTGAAACCATGAACCCCTCACCTAAACCTTCCAAACCTGCAGCTCTAAACCGCGGCACGTAACCTTCAAAACCCTACAACTTCACACCCTCAACCGCGGTCTGAGTGGAATGTAAACGAAAAAACTGTCGAGGGAACACACAGGATGGGCGGTGGCGGCTTTGAGGCTTTAGGTGACGGGGCGCAAGGTTATCTCACAGTTGGCGGTGTTTAAAATGCAGGGAGATGGTGACGGTTAACCGGACAGGGAATCAATAACACTGCTGTAGGCTTACTGTACTGCTAGAGAGACCATACGAAAACAGGGGCAGCATTGCTTCCCTGGTCGGGTCTGCGGCGATTGGAGCACAATGCTCTCACTGTATGTTTGCATGTGTCCAGGACTCAATCGAATTTGTGAGGCAGTCATCTGTCGGCTCATGTAGGAGCCGGGAAGGTTTGCGAACCTGATGCATGTATGATCTTGGGGGGGAGCCTGTAACATGTATATATAGATTGAGGTTTGCGCCATGGGTTATGCGCGCTTAGGATTCATGGCGGAGTCTGGGCCGCTGAGAGCTGAGGGCTTTCGTGTTTAACCGTACAAAATCCTAAAACGAATCCGGACACCCCTCAAAAAGTGGTCTGAGTATTGTCTGAAATTGTACCAGACCAGCACAGACACGACCACGCTTTTCTGCCCTCACAACCCAGTTTTCTACCCTTTTACTGCAGACCGTAAGCTCAACAAAAAAAACACTTCACTACCAGGGCCTCCTCGCATGGTCGGGCCTGCAGCGCACCGACCTCGTGGAACAAAGCCCTCTCCCTGAATCTACCGGTTTATGGCTTACAATTATAGGGTTTAGGGTTTAGTGCTTCTTTTTAACCGCGGGCTTTCAGCAGCAAATCACGGGTGAAGATTGGTTAGGGGGCTCTGTAGATTATGGATTCTACTGTTTAGGGTCCACCTTTTCGGTTGCAGTACACCAGGCGGTTTCTACAACGTCTCCATATGCTTACATATGCCCGCATGAAAAAATCTTTTTGAGCTGTGTATACTGCAAGCATGGCTTAGCCAAAGGGGTCCCTCCCTAAACCCTTTCAGCACGGACTGAGGACCCCTAAACCCTAAACCTCTAAACCCTCTCATCTGTTACCTACGAACGCTTCACCATCCCTTCGCATCTGAAGGCCGCGCTGACGCCAAGTAAGAGACCATATCCTGCACCTGGCTGTGCGCTGGGTGCCCGTTTTTCGTTTGGGGTTCAAGGTTTAGGGTTTAGGGATTTAGGATCAGATGATGAAGATCCCGTTCCGGCTCGCACAAGCTCGCACCTTGGTGCAACACCTCAGCATTCTTTCGCTTTTTTTGAGGGAGGGGGGGGTGGAACTTCTCAAGCGAGCCATCTGTTACCACTGCCGCTACCATACTCCTTGCAGTAAGTATGCAGTATGCCTACAGAGGTCCCCTGGGCCCGACCTCAGTGTAACCCTGGGGTTAAAAAGAACATACAAATAAAGCCCCAAAGGAGAATGTAGATGCCCACGCGATCAACTAATAGACGTGTTCTGCCTCCTGCACTGCTGATCGAATCGCTAGGCCGGGAACATAACAAGCTCGTCGAGGCAAGTTGGCATGCATCAAGCGCTTCCATGACTAAGTTGATAGCTGGTCAACAAACCCCCCACACCCCCCCACACCCCCCATTAAAGAAAAACGCACACACGCACACACACCCCTTGCATGAGGTACCCTTAACATCCAGATCCTGTCCTCATCATCCGTCGCCCGAGCCGCTCTCAACTTTTGCGGACGAGCCGGAGGCGGGAGGACCTGGCTGTACCAAGCTGGAGTTTAGGGTTTAGGGTTTAGGGGGGAGGACATGTTGGGTTCAGTGTTGGGCTTGGGGTTTGGGTCTTGCCCTTTGGGTTCAGCATCCTCTTGAGAATGACTGCATGGGGCGATTCCGGGAACATGATCGGAAGCTTCTTACATTCGGCAAGCTCGAGTGGCATTCTACTGACCGAATGAAGTCGCTCCAACCGTCCAGTACTGCAGCAGCTGCAATGGGACGTTCATGTGCAGGCAGGATTTACGAGGATACCCATAACAACACCCAAATGTACACCGACCAATGCTCGAAAGGGCCTGATATGAACCCTACTTCCACAAAAGCCACAAGAAGCGCCACCCACATTTGCATTAGAAGAGGGCCCAACATTTTTCAAGAACCACCATGTCATGAACCACCGAAAGCCCTAAACCCTATATATATATATATATATATATATAAAGTTTTACGCCCTAAACCCCTAAGACTTCTAACCCTAAACCCTAAACCCTATAAGTTGTAAGCCCTGAACCCCTGATCATGAGACTTCTAACCATGAACCACCTAAGCCCCTAAACCCTAAGCCCTATAAACCCCAAACCCCCAAGACTTCCTACCAGGAAGTCCCCGAAATCCGCTAGTGTCGGACCTCTGGAAGCTCCTGCAGGGGCTCCTGCCAAAATCTCAGACTCTTCGAGGCTGTAGGTCGGGTAAGGGGTTTAGGATTCAGGGTTGAGGGTTTTTTGGGTTTAGGGGCTGTTGCTGTATTTGCTGTTGCAGTTGCTGTTGTTGGGGTTGTTGCTGCTGTTGTCGTTGTCGTTGTATTTGTGGTTGTGGTTGCGGTTGCGGTTGCGGTTGTTGCTGCTGCTGCTGTTGTTGTGGGGCTATAGGTAGGGTAAGGAGAGTTTCGGGTTTACGCTTCCGGGGTCCGGGGCTGAGGGCTTAGGCGTTAAGGACTTCTGGGTATGCTGCAGCTTTGAGTTTAGGGTTTGGGGGCTTGTAGTTCCGTGTCCCGAGCATAGATTCTTTGCAACAAGGTCCGGGCTTCAGGATGTTCTTGCAAATCTTGGTTGGGGTTCATGCAATAGCCCTGAAAAGGGTTCTGATGCCAGACGTCCAAACAGCGGCATCCAGGGCCTAAATAATTGCGCTATGTCTGTTAACTGAGCTATATTGATGATTCTATGATGGAACCACCGAAATCTGCCTTTGTTTAGCGTGCTTTTTTCTCAAATCTCGCTGTTCTAGCACCCCAAGCCCTAAAGACAAAGACGGAGGCCTAGTCCGAGCTTAAAGACTAAGCAAACGACTGCGGATGTTGAACCCAGGCTCTGAAATTGTAGTACGTTCCTGGCGAAACCCAATCTTGAGTTTGGCAGCTTCGGACATTTATTAAGTTTAGGGCGTTTGAGCATGGGCAAAAGCTGTAGGTTTAGGTTCGCGGGATGCTGGTGCCTAACCTGCTGTAAAGATACAAAGAAGCCGAAATCAACCACATCCTCAATCTGGCTCCAGTCTTTAAGGCGTTCATGGGCGACCCGTAATTAACCTTAAACCCGACTGCCCTAAATCCAAACCTTTTTCCTTAACCTCGAAAACCCAAGATCCGCTTTACGAATGCCTCGTCGTCTGGTGCCGTCGTTGCACCAGAGACCTGGTTGTAGCATCGAGAAGCTGGGCTAAATGGACTTAGAGATGTAGCGGGCTTAGGGTCGACTGGGTCCAGGGGTTTAGGGCTTCTGCGGTATTAGAGGGCTTGTGGTTTAGGGGTCTATGGAGTGAACGGAGCGGGGAGTTGCATCACTACAGGTTCCCCTCGGCTTCGGACCATTGGACAACGTACTCTGTTGGGGATGGAAACAGGGCTTTAAGTCTCAGAACTTCCCACAGCATCACGTCACGAACAATAACAGCAGCCTCCAGTGCCTCCAGCTGCGTGAAAGAACGAAGCAGAACGATTGCTACTACGCTGCAAGCCACTTGGAAGACAAAATACCAGGAAGCTCACAATCCGAACAAGTCTGAGCTCCAAGCCCCACCTGCCCCGAAAACCAAGCCTACCGAAATTAGGAAACCTTGCTGGAAAGCAACCTAAGAAGCGTCCAAACGTGCTTCGGCCTCACGCATTACGAATCTGGCGTCTATGTTTGGGCTTAGGCTAAAGCATGACACGTTGAGCCCAATCCACAAACAAAATGCTCCAATTCACCCATTCCAGCCAGGCACATTCCGCTCAAAATCCGCGGATGCTTTCTGCAAAAGCACTTCCATGGACGCCTGGCTTCCGATGTCACAAGGGTATTCCGAAGCTTTGGTAGGGTCTCTGCCGACCGGTAAAGGGACCGCAATTCTGAGCGAAATACCCTCTTACAGTCCATATACAATTCACTTCCCATAGTAATTATACCGTCCAAGAACTAACCTGCTTCAACGGGAATGCGCTCCTGCTCTGTGCGGTAAGTTTTATGGTGCCCAAGTATATCCTATGGAGGTCGGGTCTTCTGCGAGGGGACTTCGCCAGGATTTGCAGGGTACGGGAAGAGTTCTCCGGGCCTTTACTGCATCAACTCTGAGTTCAGGAGTTGTAGGATCATACTCATATCAAGTGGACCACAGCCCTCCACTAAAACAAGGGGAAACGCAAAAACAAAGGAATGGGTCATTGAGGTGTCGGTTGTCGCCCGTTGCCATGGTGTCGTCGAAGCACCGCTTTCATCAGAAGCTCCTTTAAAGGGCTTATCCCAATCCTATGGAGAACTAGATGTAACATGAGTGCTTTCGTTAATTTAAGTATGGAAAAACGTTAACCCTATGGCCCCACCGAACCATCTAACGTGATTGTCTTGTTGTGCTGACGGATCCCCATGTGAACCCTGAAATCCAGTGCTGCACCAAATCCTGAAACCCTGCAACCAGAAGAGCGCGCCATCTTCCTGTCGTTTCGGCGTGGTGTCTGGCTCCACTAGCATTGGCATAGGCTGAGAGCCATACGCTGCAGGGAGTCTTGCGGTTTTTACTGAGGCTTGAAATTCACAAACAGACTAATTTAGGCCTTACAACATCCCGAACGCAAAGGACCTATGCAAAGGAGTGAGGCTCACAATGCAATTTGGAAGGAGTGTGGGCAAGTCTTGAGTCTCAAACCTCCTTGCCCCTGAACTTCCTAAAACCCTAAACACCTACTGAACAGGTCACGAGACTTAGTACTTAGTGATTTAGTAGGCGGGATGTATCAGAAAGGGCGCAGCCACGGTTCATCATGCTGTGAAGGAGCGAAATCCCCGCAGACTCCTAGACTGCTGAGTTCTGAGTTTAAGTGTTGAGGCTTTTTGGGGGGGGAAGGAAGCTTGAACATCCACTTAGTTCGGGCCGATCCTGCCGTGCCAGCCCCAGTGGCTTTGAACCCGAGCTTCGCATTTCGGCTTTGGGGTTTAGTGCGGGGTTAGCTTCCGTCCAAAGCATTTACAAGCCCAACTACAATGTGGGGGTTTCCGACATTAAGGGGTACCTTATTTTGGGGTCCTTATAATAAGGATCCTACTATTTAGGGTACTATATTAGGGTCCCCTGTTTTCTGAAACCCCCATGTCCGTAGGACCATGCTGAGGGGATCAGGGGACCGAGCAAGAAGGCTTCAAGTCAGGTTACAAGCACAGCAACCCCAAATTCAAGTACATGGCAACAAGCTGAAGCATCATGTGCTTGATGTCCATAAGGTAAATCAGAAAAACCCAGAAGTCTTCTGGAGTTTAGTACCGGGTCCCATCCCCATAAGCTTCTCCGGTCTTTCAGCCATAACGATAGCGCCAAGGGCTTTAGGTTCAGGGTGAAAGGTGTGCTTGCCAAGCCCTCGTGACCCTGGCATAAGCCATACATTGCAAAAGGAATACGCGACCCCCAAACAAAAGTTAGGAAGGCTACGTGCTCGACGACTAAGTAAGACTCAACGCAGGGAACTGTGCAGATGGGGCCAGTGCAGTCGAAAATCTGTCGCAATTCTCAGGGCAAGGCCATGCAAGCCCCAACTACCCTCAAAAAACCTCCAAACCCCTAAACGCTTAACAAAAACCCTGAAAACCCCAAAACAAACACAAAAACAACAACCCTTGGCTGGGAATGTCCTGCATCTTGATGCAGGGCACGCCCAGCCGAGGCACCCCGAGAACCTGTGAGGCTCCCGTTGTGTACGACGGTTCCTTTAAAGAGTTCACTTGGAGGATCATGGGACTTAGTAAGTAAGGTTATAAGTCCCCTAATTGGGGTTATAAGTATAGTTACCTTAGTTATAACCCTACTTACTAAGTCCCATGATCCTTTAAGCAGGGTTTGGGCCCCTTTAAAGGGTTTAGGGCTTGGGGTTTAGGTGCTCCTTTAGAGGGTTGGGGATTTGGGGTTGAGGGTTCCTTTAAAGGGTTTAGGGCTTGGGGTTTAGGTGCTCCTTTAGAGGGTTGGGGATTTGGGGTTGAGGGTTCCTTTAAAGGGTTTAGGGTTTGGGGGTTTAGGGTTTCGGGTTTTGAGGGTAGTTGGGGCTTGTATGGGCTTGCCCTGGACAGGGTTTAGGCTTTGGGCTTGGGGTTGCAGTTGCGGGTTTAGCGTCTAGGGTGCAGACTTAAGGGTTAAGGGATGTTAAGGGTGTAGGGTGCAGAATTCAGGGTTAAGGGATGTTAAGGGTGTAGGGTGCAGAATTCAGGGTTAAGCGATGTTAAGGGTGTATAGGGCTTAGGGGTTTGGGTGAGGGGCAATTGCGCCGCCTGTTCGCAGCCCCACATGGGCTTACATCATCAGGGTGTGTCCGACTTTCAAGCCTTGAAAGGGTTGCTGTAACTCGGGGACCTAGCAAACAACAGCTACCTTCAGCGGCAACTACTTAAAAAGATCAATGGTGCTTAGAAGTAGAGTCAGGAATAAGTCAATGAGGATCAACCAGTCGTAGCTCTACGTAAGTCAAGTCACCCCAAAGGTAACACTACTCACACTAAAAGCCCCACTCCCACTGCAGAAGCAAGATGAAAGGTTCTGGGCGTGGAAGTCCCACACCAAGCCTAGTATACCCTAAACCCCAAACTCTCTTGCCCGCACCAGCCATCTTGAGAACCGAACCCCCCAAAACGCATTGACGCAAGTCCAAAATCCAATAAACCCCTAAACAAATACACGCAAACTCAAAGCCAAGGGGCCCACACTCAACCATCCATAAATTCTCCAACACCCAATAAGCCCGAAACCCAACATCAAAGAACACGTGGTAAACAAAATCTCGAATTCCTGCACCGACTACTTACGGTTTAAGTCGTAAGGCTTAGGGACCCCGCTTGATAGGATGGAGGCCTGAAGATTTGACTTTCTCTGGAGGCTGCTTGGGCCCATGCCGAGCCGATGTAGTAGCCCTTTTTCGCCTTGAAGCCTGGCACGAAGATGTAAGCTTAAAGCAAATTGCTGCCATCAACCCTGATGTGGGGATCTCGCATGCATGCTGTCTATAAGTGTTTGGGCTGTTGCAGGCTGGGTCATTCATCTGATAAACACATAAACACAGGGGTTGCGTTATTCCAAGGCTTGGTTCCGCAGAAGGCCTCCTGTAACTAGTTCACATTTGCTATGGGAATCAGACTAAAATAAGGCAGGGTTCATCAGGGGACACTCAGCAAACGTTCCAAGTTGAACGATCTCCATTCTCAATGAAGCTGCTCTGGCCTGACGCTTTGAGACTAAGTGCTTTTGGCACGCGTGTGGTGTGGCAAAGTCCCATGCTGCGGTTGGCTAACACAACCCATTCGCATACATCTGCGTTGCACAATGCTTCTGCAGCCCTAAATGCATAGCGTAACCCTCGAACTCGCCAAGCCCCAAACCGTACACCACCACCAACACCTGAAGCGCGCCTCCCCCACCCGCCAAAGCTCGAAAGCCGAAGGAAGGACGCAGCCACTCAAATATGCAAAGGTCGCCCGTTCTGTCGACATCCTAGTTTCTACATCTTGGATCCTAGCAATGAGCCAAGTTACTCCGGCAACAGCACTACAGCATTGGAGCCTTCGGTGGGATCCAAGCTGCTGCGGCAACCTAGAAGGCTTTGCAGTTTCAAAACAAAAGGATAGAACTCATCACCCCGAGAACAAACGAAGTGAAACTCCACAAGTAGGGCTCAGTGTTTAGGGCCCGGCCCTAAACCCTCACCAACAAACATGCGACATCGGCGCCGCCCGTAGAGACCAACATAGCAATACCTAAAGACACGCATCAAAGGCCCCCAAACATACAAAACAAACAAACGCCAAAGCAATAGCCGCGATACAAACTCAAACATTTCGCGAAACCCGCAGGGAAAGTCGGGGGCCTGCAAAGCCAACGCCCATGATCATGCGATACTTCTCCTGGCAAGGTAACACAGGGGCCTGAATCATTGCCTATGCTATTCGTCACTAGTATGCTCCCGAAGCCTCGTTTTGATTTATTTAAGACACTATGTTATACAACCCTGAAAGCAACCCTCCTCAGACCCCTATATTGGCCAAATGCTCAGCTCAGCATGCGCGACATACGACTGAAAGCTCATGACTAACGTATGGGGTATTAGGGGGATTGGCGTATATGGGGTTTTCGGGGTTCAGGGTTTAGGGGGTTTGGGGGTAGGATATGGGGCAAGCAGATCATAGTAAGTACAGTAGTTGCTTGCCATGCGGTGACTTACTACGTAGTTTACTTTAAAACCCGAAACTTTAATTTGGAGGGCTCAGGATTTCCCTCGAGACTCATACAAAGGAACTACGCTTGGGGCTGTAAGGTGTACTACTACTTTGGGACGCCGGCATGATGAGCTCTATACAAACATGAGCCCTATGCCAATCCGTGGCCTTTTCCGAAAAAGCTTATCTGTTTGGGATTTAGGGTTTAGGTTGTGTTAACTGGTTCCCTGTTGGGGCTATATTGAACATGATCATGTTTAATCCTTATTGGGTTTTTAATATGACAGAAATGTAAAGTTGTAGCCAAAACGGACCCAGTTAAGGTTACTACGGTTTCCAAGGCTTTAGGGTTCAGGGTGTCGAAAACTTCAACCTCCCAATCCCATACGTAATTCCAGCTCTACTCGTGCCGAACCCATGCACTGCGCAGTAAAACCTAAACTCTATACCCTGCATCCGGATTTCTTGTTTTGAGTCGCGGTCTGGGGCCGGCACGTTGGAGTCTTACATCCTGCACTTTACAAACATATGCACCCTGAACTTTAGATTCAGATCGCTAAACCTCACAAGCTTTAAAGCCTAACCTCCGTGAGCATGCTGCGAAATAGCGTTTGGCACCCAACAAGCCCTGTGCGATGGAGGAAGTGGATTTGGGTATGGACAGCGGTGGAATGCCAAAGATGGTCAAACTTGTCAGGGCGAAGAGCCAGGAGCCCATCAGTTCGTTTTCCCTGGTCCAGCGCGCTTCTCTGTACAATTTGGCGCAGACTGCTCTGCAAATGACTTGGCTGCATTTACAGATATTGACCTGAGAAAGAGCTGGCATTTCGGTTTGCATTGAGGTCTCGCGGCTCATTGCGGGTTATATAAGGACTGCAAAGGGCATGTGTAGTATAGTGAATGTTCAAAGCCCCATCGTATCCTCGAGACCTTGTAACCCACAGTTTTGGCATACGGAGATCAAGAGCTTGAATCTGGAATGCCACATTCTCAGGTCTGGTAAGTCTCTGACTGCAGCAATATTAACCCCAAAGGCTTACAAGACTCAAACTTCGAGACCTTTCGTACTGGACATCGCTCTGGAGATATGTTGAGCCTTAGTGCCTCCGGGTGATACAAGGATTTCCGACTGCGTCGGTCCCACAGCTGTATCCGGTGCCGTCGCCAGTCTCGGCTGGTACCGAACGGCCCTGAGAGCAGCGTTGACTGGAAAGCTTTCAACGACAACTGGGCCAACACCCAGGCCGGAAACTTGGAAAGGCTGCATGACTGCATGACCATCTAGATCAACATCATTAATACTGCAACAGCTTGATTGAGATGCATAGACTTGCTGTCCTGGGACTTGGTTGTCACGATTACTATGCCCTAGTCTCGCAGATCCTCGTCTGGGATACTTGGAAAGCCAGCGCTGGCTGCGCAGCGCTCACAGAAGTCAATCCGACAGATGTCGCAGCGTCGGAGCATCGTACCGGGCGGAGAGAACTTCTCGCAGCCATCACAGGTCCAGCCCTTGGTGTACCTGTCTTTTGCGACCCCTTAAATCTTCGCGATGGGAGTCTTCCTTCCTGGTTTCAGACTATACTACACTAACATTCAAATCCATGCTGAAGGACGCCCTAGGCACGACTGCCCGAAGTTGATCGTGTTGCCCTGGGCCAAACGCAGCTGCCCGAGGTGTTGGCAGTCTCTTGCACGGTAGACGTTGCGATTGCCTTACAGCCGCTTGGAAGAAGCGCTCTGCAGCGACACATATGCGCACGCTACAAGGTGGTATGTTTTGGAAGATCGACGTCAGGGTGGCTCAAAACGTGAGTGGAGTTGTAAACAGGTGCCCCAACTCGATGAAGCCGTTCAGGCTAGTCATACAAGATATCGCATATCGCAGGTGATGTCTACAAACGAAAAACCTGCAGATGCGAATGAATACGTACAGTTAAGCGCATGAGTAGGTCCCGAACAAACAAAAACAAGCAAGCTGTAAAGCTAGCTGGCTAACTACATGAAAAGCGGAACGGGTATGTGAGTATGTATATACAATACATATGCGCAATACAAGGAATGCCTGAAGCGCCCTGACTGCATCACCTTGCCCAAAACCTCACAAGCCCAGAACCTAAGCACTTAAACCGGGTTTGTAGGAAGGAAAGCAACAAAACGCAACGAAAAACCCTAAAAATTGACCCAATCAGACCCTGAAACCCTGTGGGTCAGTGGGTCTAGGGTTTATATAGGGTTTAGACCTCCAACTCCTAAACTGTTGAGCCCCTAAGTCCTAAGCCCTTAAGGCATTTAAACCCCAAGATGCCGCGAACCCCCATAAGCCCTTAAAGCTCCAAGACGCGTCGGCAGGAGGAAAGAAGAAACCACCTACCAGTAGTGTGTATATAAAGGCCTAAACTTTACCTAAATCCTAACCCTTGTAACCTTCCTCCGCCTCTTGGAGTCTTACGGTGTTTTAGGGACCGCCTTATAAAGTCCGTAAAACTCCAAGAAGCGACAGAAGATTGAACGAAAGCACAACCTACCGGTGAAAAGCACAAACCCTGCAGAAAACCCTTGAGGCGAATTTACAGAAGACGCGTCGGAAGAAGTATGTAACACGTGCAACCCCTAGATATCTCTAAACCCTCAAAGCCTTTTAGAAATGAGCCCAGATGCAACCTTTGTATCCATAATTTGACCCATAAACAATCCTGAAAGTCAATGGCCAAGACACGTCGGAAGACAGTAAAGCCCCTAAGCCCCAGCTAGCCAAGACCTGTGGGAATGAGTAGGCAAACTCCTTAACATCCTATGCAACCCTCAGCCAAGACACGCCGGAAGAGATGTAAAACCCCCCTCCCCAAGACCTCGTTTACACATGGGCTAGCATATAGCCTAAACCCTGTTAACTTAAAATCGCCCAGCTACGTCGGAAGAAGGTATGAAACCCCTAAAACCTTTAAGCCCCATCAAATCAAAATCGCCCAGATTTGTCGGAATAAGATGTAAACCCTGTAAAGCCCCGATTAGCACTATAAACTCAAAATCGCCCAGATTTATCGGAAGAAGATGCAAACCCTGTAAAGCCCCTATTAGCACTATAAACTCAAAATCGGCCAGATACGTCGGAAGAAGGTGTAGGCATGACTCTCCGAAGTTCCAGCCAGGCGGTCGCGCCAAGAAGGCTCCTCTGGCGGCCTGAGCTCTGGGGTTAGGGTCCCCTTTACTGGGGTTTAGGGTTTAGGGTTTAGGGTCTAGCGTCTAGGGTTTAGGGTCTAGGGTTTAGGGTTTCGACTCACACACTCGCACGAAGCAGGCGTGGCAAGGAGACGTCCCGAGCTTGCTACATGTACATGCCCAGTATCTGTCATCTTCTGTAGCCCGAAGTGCCCAATGAGGGAGTACTAAACCAATACTAGCACAAGGTTTGGGCTAAAGGTGGTATAGGGTTTGTTTCCCAGTGCCCTACACTCTCAACCCCAACCCTGCGGCTTGGGGCTTTGGGTTTAAGACACAAGTCTTCTCTGAAGGCCTCTACAGAGAGCTTCCCCGCTTTCTTCACGTGGGTTTGAAGATTGAGCAACAGGACTTCGCAAACAAGAACGAAGAAATCATTTTCATGTACCAAAAACCCCGACTACGGTGAGCTAATCAAACACTGATTCCTGAACACCCGTACAAAGCCCGAAAAGAACTCTGTCGGAACCCTTGTTTCAACCCTTGGGTTACCCTCCTTCACAAGAGCCCAGCTGCATAAAAACTACGGACAGAAAGGTGCCATCGACAATGCTCAGCCTGGGCTTACAGGATTTTTGTGAAGAGTTCAAAGATTTAGGGTTTAGGTTTGTAGGGTAAATTCAGATCTACATAAGCTTGAAAGATTCTGCGTGCAGCACTTAAGGGCTTCGAGCTTGAGAGCTTAGGGTGTGTTTCGCCTCCTGCAAGGCCTGGACAAGGGCCGCAGAGCATGGTGTTACAAAAAGGCCTACACATAAAAGAGTACCGTCAAGGAGATACTGCATCACACCGCTGATTCAGGCTGTGCGAAGAAACGATGAAGTGGCAAAGGTTTCGGCAGCAGGGGTTGGTTCTGGGGTGGGGCCCTAGCAAGCCACTGTCCTTCGGAGCGCTGCATCAATACCAAGACGGTGGCGAAGGGTGTTTAACGAAACTACAATGCCCAAGAAGTTCCGAGCCCCAATCGCCCAAACCCAGAAATCTTTCACCCGGCTCTCCCTGAAATCATGGATGTAATCCAGCAGCTCGTCCAAGGTCTTGAAATCCAAGTCTGTTGGCAGCACACGGGAACCGACCACCAGGCCAACATTCACGAAGTCCATGTGGAAGATGGCTGACGCTTCCTCTAGGGATCCAGGGATGGGTTCAGGGTAGGGAATCTGCGGTGGCCCCCTTACATTAACCCTGCGTCCTTTCGAAGATGTAGAAGAAGCGAAGAGCCGTGGAATCCCGGTGCCTTTCGAGTTTCGCCGGACATCGAACTTACCTCAGGGAGTGGGTTGATAAGGCTTTAGGGTAGAATAGGGCCCCCTTCCAGGGACCTATAAAGCCGAAGGGCTCCTTTACGAGATCTGTGAGGGTTGAGGGGCGTATACATGGTCGGGTTTGGCAGGGTCTCTTCAAGGGCTCCCTTCAAGGATCTACAAGGGTTCCATAAGAAGGCTTTAGGATCTAGAGCTTTATCGGCAGCACTTATGGGGTGTTAAGTTCAGGAGCTTATACAGAGAAAGTATACAGTTTATATTGTATCAACCCATGTTGAGAAGGATCTAAAAAAGTAGATCCCGGACCTAAAGCATACTTTGTAGGAGCCCCATTCGGGGGATCTACCTTTTGGATCCTCCCTAAGGTCTGGGGAACAGGCCCCTTAACAAGAACCCAGCTGCCTCCACCGTGATGGGCCCCTGGGAAGTGCCCCGTCTTCCTAGCTTTCCCCAGCTTTCCGCCGCCTCCTTCCGCTGATGCCGGACAGCGTAGTGTAGAAACGCCTCTTGGACTTTGGGGTTGAAGCCTTTCTGGGTTCAGCTGACGGTTAACCCTAACCCTCCAGGTACCTACTATATAGGGCCCTAGGGGCTCTATAGCACCCTATATAGTAGGTACCTGGCGGGTTAGGGTAAAAGCGGCGTTTAGGCTGTTGGATTGAAAAGGTCGAGGCCTCCTCCGCGCGCTTCCAGCCAAGCCGCCATCTCAACTGTGCCAGGAAGGCCCAGGGAAGCGGCAGGGCGAAACAGGCAAGCAGCAGCATCACATGAAAGCTTGCCTTGCCTCAGGTGTCCAATAACACCCAAAAAAGGATGAAAGACTTGACTTTTTGGCGGCGTAAACCCGGAATTCTTAAAAACGATTAGAACTATTAGAGGGGAATTAGAGGTTACCCTTGGGAGAAAATACCTAACCAAGTTTACAGGCTCCTCACTCTACTACTGAGGCTGAGGAACCGGACTCCGGACTTAGAGTGTAGAGCAATGGCAGAGCATGCAACTCTTCGACGGCGTCGGCGAAGTCACCTGAACTCAGAACAGCCTGTAGGCTTCAACTCCTAGGTTTTATGACAGGGTTTTGGGGTTATAGGAACCTCTATGGGAACCCTGACAGGGCGCTTGACCCTGAAGGCTTTATAACAAAAAATTGGGCGTGCAGGGTCTTGGCGAAGTCACCACAAGGCACGCAGCTGTCTCCGACGATTCGGTGGCCCATGGGGCAGCAGCACTCCCCTTTGAGCTCCCGCGGGCAGTCTATGAAACCATTGTGGCTGCAACCTGATGTCGTGGTAATTATCGACTCTGCCGAACTTGGTTTAAGGTCTAGGTTTAGGGTCTAAACGTAAGGGTGAAAACTGACCTGCCTGAGCAAAACCCAGCAACCTGTCCACCAGCTTTTGGAATCAGGGACAGCCTGGAGGCCATCGCAGTGACGCAAGCCCGGAGGTAGCTGGTTGCGCAGCAGATCATCCATGGCTCGCTGATACCCTTTGCGGTTGCCAGACCACCAATTGAAATGAGAAGTGCCTAGGTTTCCCGATGACCCCTTCCCCTTTTCGCTAGTGTTCTGATCATCTTTAGACTACGGTTAAGATCCCATAATGTTGACATTGTTGGAGTCTGGGTTCGTATAATAAAAACCCTCGACACTCCCATAGACTCTATCGACACCTCTCAAGGAACCAAAACCCTTAACCCCCAACCCTAAACCCTAAACCCTAAACCCTAAAACCCGAAAACCCTAAACCCTAAACCCTGAACCCAAAAACCCTAAAACCCTAAACCCTGAACCCTAAACCCTGAA
>CAJNDV010034985.1:0-19512 GCA_905221635.1 Symbiodinium sp. CCMP2456 | reverse complement strand
AGTATACTGGGCCGCAAACCCTATTCTAATTACAAGGCCCCAACATTAACAGTACACGGGACTCCTTGACGATGGGGCTAGACCCAAAGCCCTAAACCCTAAAACCCTGAACCCTAAAACCCCAAACCCTGAACCCTGAACCCTAAACCCTGAACCCTAAAACCCTTAACCCCCAACCCTAAACCCTAAACCCTAAACCCTGAACCCTAAACCCTAAACCCTGAACCCCAAAAGGGACCCAGGCACCGCTGACTTCGACCCTCTGCTCCGGGCTGGGCGCGGACCCGGACTGCACGGCCCAGGCCAGAGGTCGCCCCGTGTGCAGGGAGGAGCCCTTCCCGTAAGCCTAGGGTTTAGAGTTTAGGGTTTTAGGGTTTAGGGTTTAGGGTTTAGGATTTAGGGTTTATGGTTTAGAGTTTAGGGTTTAGGGTTTTAGGTTTTGAGGGTTTAGGGTTTAGAAGGTCTCGGAGAGTCCAGGGCTTTTAGGGTTGAAGGCTTGGTTGTTGAGGTGTAGGCTTAGGTAGATAGGGTCAGGGTTTGAGCTTTTTTGCGGGGTTTTAGGCTTAGGGTTGGGGCTTAGGGTTTTCTAGGTTTCGGTGGTATAGGGTTTAGGGTTTAGAGGTTTAGGGTTTTGTTTTGGTCTAGGCTTAGGAAATTAGGGTTTAGTCCTTCAGCTTTGTTTCGGTTCAGGTTTAGGGGGGTTTGAGGTTTCAGCACTCACAACCGGGACAAGCCTGGCGAGGCTTCTTGGCCTAGGGTTAAGGATGGTCTGGGACCCATTTCTGCGGTCTTTCTGTGGCTTTTGGCTTTGGGGGTTTAGGCGGGTCACATACCAGAGGTCTAGACAGGTTGCATTTTGGGTCTTACACGGCTTTTAACTAAGGGTTGCATATGACGAAAACTCATAAGGTTCCCGTAAGGGTCCCATAAAGGAACCACAGGGGTCATACATGCCTTCTATAAGTGATCTATAAGTCATTGACAGGGGTCCCATACACACCCAAATTCTCCTATTGGTTACTTAAGCTTGAGACGGACATCCTACTACTTGCCACCCAAAGAACATGAAAGGGTGCTACTGGGGAGACCAAGCAGCGGCTGGCAACAAAGGTGCAACGTAGAGGCACGTGATCGAGCAAGTGTTGCCTTTTCCGCCGTGACCGCCACCACCACCACCGCCCCCACCACCACCCGCGCCGCTGAGACGACGGGAGAGGATCGGGTTCTCAAGGAAGCTTAGTTTGTGGAGGCCCTCCATTTGAGGAAGGTCCGAGATGTTGTTGAGAGCAGCTTCCCTTCTGCAGTCCTTCCTGGCACATTCGCTGGCTGTACAGGAGCTGCATGAGGCTACGGCTCCAATTCGACTGCTATCCATGAGGCCATTGATCTGCACGAGCCCTGCATCGGCCACGCCAGCTTCGGAGTAGTCCTGCACGCTCAGAACTGCTTGCGAGCGGAGGCTCACGTAGGAGAAGACGCACCCGTTACTGCACCGGGACGCCACCAAGAGGATCAGAAGGGCGAAGCAGCCGCAGCCCCATCGTAGCCGGTCGAGCACGTGCAGGGGATGGTCCACATGAGGAAAATAAGCAGGCGCAATGCCGGTGTGTAGAGCTAGGGCTACAAAAGCCACCGACACGAGCAGACAAACGACTGAACCGAGATACTCCTCCGTGGAGTACATGCACAGCAACAGCAGCAGTGCCGGAAGCGTTGCGGCCGTCATCCGCCACGGGGAGCCATGAAACTTCAGCTGCGGCGCAGCCATGGCTCCACAAACAGCTCCTTGTTATGTTTGCAGTTGGATCCCCTCACTCGTGTTCTTGCCTGCACCATGCTTACAATCCTAGATTTGCGCACTGCAGATCATGCAACGTGTAAGCATGCATGCATCTCAGTACACATGCATCTCTCTATCGCCTGCTTAGGCTTCGCTCCTCGTGCGTATCGACTTGCAATGGCTTTGCATCCTTCCAAAAAGAGAGGCAACACGCGTTTCTTGCAAACTGCTCTATCCCCTCTGTGAGCTCCTTCGAACCGCGAGAGATTCGAGACGGGCAGAAAGCATTTCAAAGTGGGTTTTGGGTACCGAGGATTTACACCTGGCAGCAGATACAGAGGCTAGAAAAGCGCAGAAGGAGGCCACGAGCTTGGCCTGAACAAGTTGCCCATGTCATGCTTGATGTGATGTAGACCCGAATTTTAGAACAGCTTACAAATCACAGGGATCCCAAGCTCAAGGCCCGTGAAGAGAGGGGTTTAGCGCCCTGCACTCAGGCTCCAATATAGGGGCCTTAAGAGCTAGAATGGGGTTTNNAACTATACTAAGGAACCCCCAAAACCCTCACTTTGTAGCACTATAGCAACAAGCTTCCTGCACAAGTCACTGTGAAAATCGAGGGCTCGGTGTGGCGCAAGGACCCCATACCAAATATGTCCGCTGTTTCTCTTTGGACTCACCAAGCTTGTAGTCAGGATCCTCTGGAAACTGACAAAGTGCCCGGAAGAACACGAACGAACTCATTGCAATGGAGACTCTAAGCGCCGAACATGCAGAAACCCTCTTCTAAGCCCTTGTAGAACCTTTCAAGGAACCCGCAGACAATTAAAACCCTACAAGATCCCCCATATGACCTTGTAGACGAACTCTTAAAAAGGAATCCTAACCTTGGTGTCCCTGTAAAGAACACCACATCCGAACGGAATCCTAGACCGACTATAACCCGAACAAGGCACCTCTTCGGTCATCTTCGAGACAATGCTTGCCGCCCAGTCTTTGTGATTGATGCTCATGTCCTCAGACTTGTTTGGGTTTCGGCTCTATCTCTCCCTCTCTCTCTCTCTCTCTCTCTCTCTCTCTTGCTGTATGTGTATACATACATATATCTATATACTTTTTTTTGCAGGGCTCTTCAGAAGGTTTGGGTTTCGGGGTTTTCGGGTGAGGATGTAGGGCTTCACTCGCCTCAAAGGGGTGTGCAAGGCAGGACAGGGCTTGGGTTTCGGTGGTTGGAGCTCCCCTTGTTCATGTAGGTAGGAGCCTGATTGCGAAACCTCTCGTCTTGATGTTGTAAAGGTTCTTTAACAGTTCCTTATATGAATCCTGTTTTGGGGGGATTATAGGAGGGTTCCTGCATTACTTTGATTTCTGAAGCAAACTAACCTGCAACACGAATTGCCTAGGGAAGATCCCAGGGTCCCATCTTACCGGAGTCTCCTAAAGGCCCGATGATAACCCCCCCAATACAACCCTGATGCAACCCCGAAAGAAAGCTCTTCTAACGCCCATGGACTTGCATTGTCGGGGCCTTCAGAAGAATGG
The DNA here is from genome assembly GCA_905221635.1 of Symbiodinium sp. CCMP2456. Taxonomy (NCBI): domain Eukaryota; class Dinophyceae; order Suessiales; family Symbiodiniaceae; genus Symbiodinium; species Symbiodinium sp. CCMP2456. The sequence goes on along the minus strand of CAJNDV010034985.1, from coordinate 16,190 downwards.
CTCCTTTAACCGGGGGTCCCTCACAACAACCTGCGATTTAGTCAAGGCAACAAAGCAACCACCCCATCCGTCCTAGGCTCCATCGCAAGTTCAGATGGCATAACCCTCAACTTCTAAACTTGCTAAACTCCAAACCTGAAAACCTTTAAACCGGATAGCCATAAACCCGACACCCCGAAGCTTTGAGCATCTCAGGCATCCGCAGGAGGAAGTGTCATGGCATGCTCTTCACAGAATCCTGGAGGTAAGCCATGTGCACCTGCAAAATGCTCTCTCAGGGTTTATTATGTATATATATATATACATATATATATATATATATATATACCCTGCTTTACCGGATTCAGCTTCTGGCTCGGATCGTGGGCTGAGGACTTATAGTGTTCTAAGCTACTGCTTGGATTCCATGAGTGGTTGCCCGGTTCTTGATGGGTTTCTGGAAGGTCGAGGGGTGTCAGTCAAGGGGCCGCGCTTCGGTTCGGAGAACTGTGGACTTGGTTCGTTGTGTCTGGGGGCATAAGGCTTTAAGCCTTTCGGGTTCGAGGTGTTTGAGGAAAGGCACGTTTTTTGAGTTTTGCGGCTGAAGGCTACATGGGGCTATGGGTGAACTATTCACAAAATTCCTCATTGAAAACATAGCTAGGCCAACTATATAAGCCCAACAAGTATTAAGGTCTAGATAAGTTTCGGGGAGGCATGGCCAGCCGCCTAGAACCTCTGGCAGAAGTTGCTCTCTAGAAGGGCTACTAGGTACGGGAAGGGTTGCTCGTGAATCAGCCCTGATTGACAAGCCCTGCCACCAAAACAGAATAACACTCTAATTTTGGTGGGTTAATCCCGAAATAGGACTAAGATGAAGAGGCTTTTTGGTCAGCCGAGATGCAGATTCCATCCTACACCTGAAGGCTCACCTCCAGGAGCTTGCTTTGCTGAAGCTTCTTGCTTAAGACTGATCCGGGGTTCAGGATTGAGGGCTTGGCGGGCAGGGTCTAGGGTTTGGAGGTCAGATTCACTTTCTAGAGTTTAGAGGCTTGGCTTTAAGCTTCAATTCGATCCCAGCGTTGGGGAGTTTCTTACAGTTCACATGCCAAGAGCTTAGCTCCCTCGCAACCCTAAACCCTGAACACCTGAACGTTGTTGGAACCCTTAAGGGACCCTTTGCTAGAAACCATTTAATGGATCCTAGACCCTGACCGGGATGTGCAAGGCCTGCTTGTGTCTCTCTTCTTGCTGATGGCCGAAGCTGCTGGTCATTGACTATGCATTCTTGTCGTGCTGGTCACTGCCCGGACCGAGACTGCGCGCAAGCTCAAGCACAATATAGTCAATATAGCAGTGGTGGCAAGTGCAGTAGTCGTCGTTGAGAGGAGGAGAAGCAGCAGCAGCCGCAGCAGCTGCAAGCAATAATGCTGTCATGTTGGTAGTCCAGGTGCACTGTGTGGTGGTATTGACGGCAGCGCAGGAATCATGACAAGTCCAGCAATAAGAATTATCCCTGCTAGAACTGCCACGGACAACAATTATCATAGTCGCTGATTACCGCAGTACTTCACATCTATGGTCCGGGCGATGATGGATCAACGATCCGTTGGTGATTTCATTTGCCGACAGTTGGCCTTGGGCTTTCAGGAAAGGCTCCGAAACACGGCTTAAGAGCCACCCGTAGCTTCTTCCACAATCCCGTGTGTTCTATGCTGTGATCCTTTAGCCGTTAGCCTGATTCAGGTCCCAGTGCCTTTGGTGCCACATACCATAGGAGCGTTCGAAAAAGGTTTTTGAGGTATGTTCTCCTATAACTACAATAAGGAGCTCCAAAAAGACTAAGTGGTAGTTTTTCGAGGCCCCGATATTAAGCTACGAGAGCTCGAAGGATCGATGAAAAGTTGCGGTCCGTGCAGAGAGGAGGAGCTCGCTCTGCTTTGTGAGGCCATCAGCGGCTTGAGGTCTTGGGTTTAGGGGTTTAGGGGATGGAGGGTTTTGGGGTTCGGGATTTAGGGTGTTTAGCGTTTGGGGATCTAGGGGAGAAGACTCTCAGCTGTTCAGGTACTCTATATTGCAAGGCCAACTGCCAGGTTATTGACAAAAAAACTAATGCATTGGAGGGGCCCGGGGCCCCGCCTGCAGATTGCCGGACTGGGGATCCGTTCAGAGAACGTCGCGCCTTTATAGTACCCTTATGGTACCACTTGTAGATGTCGGAAACTGAAAAAGGGGATGTTGCGGACTGGGATCTAGATCAAGGCCCGACGTCATCTGAGACGTACAGTCTGTACCTGTTCGAGGACCACGGGTTGTTCCGACGAAGTGGGAATCGTGGGCTCGAAGTGTTACATCCCGTCCGTGGGTTGTTAGGTTCTGCCTATTGGTTATGCAGGCCCATCCTTACGCTTCGGGGATAAGCGACACCGGATCTTGGCCCCAGCCCCTGGGCGAATCAGAGCAGGCGGCCCGGGTGGCATTAAGCAGGGAAATCTAGCTCCCTGCCAACGCCAATACCAAACAATCATAAGAAAATGGGCTGGAGCCTTGCAGCTGGTGTTTGGGTGTAGGTCTGATGACTCACAACTAAAAGGTAAGGACGACAGCCACACATCCGCACACTGGGATAACTACTTAAAAACTTATGCTTGTGCACCTTACGATTCCAACGGCTTGGTGGCCAAAATCCCCGAATAGGACTGACAAGACATTTATGTTTTAGTGTAGTAGGCTGTGGTTGGGAGGCTTCGGGCTCTTGGTGCAGATTGTCGCTATTAGTCTCCTGAAATCATACACTACGCTTCGAACATGTTGAATGCCGTGTCCAAGCTCTGTGAGCTGAGCACGTGACGACGGAACTGCGAAGCAAGCGGACTTGGAACGGTGACAGCAGCCTTAACCTGAAAGGTGTGAAGCCTCGTACTCCGTCGAGTTTAGGCGTTTCGGCTCTCACGCTCGGCTTAGGCGTTAGGGCTTCAGGATTGAAGGCTTGAGGTTTGGTGAGGGCCATTGTGCGTGGCGAGGTATTCTAGGACCCTAGGACAACCTGGCACCGGTCACACGCGCCGCTTTGGTCTAGCTAGCCCGCTCAAGAAACACGCTTGTGCATGGGGGGCTTCCGGCTTCAAACTTCGATCCGCCCTAAGTGCCTACATATCGTGCAATGTAGGGTAGTGCATCGTGGTTCGCAGAAGTATATGCCATGCAGGTACGGGGTTCCTTTAGGTCCTTTAGGTTGCAAGGGCCTCAGCTTCTTCGTTGCGGTTCAAAGGCATCGAAGGCTCGGCCTCCGCACGCTTCCAGCTTCGTGGTTCTCAGGCTCAGGGCTTTGCTTCAGGCTTTGTGGTGGGAGCTAGGATTAGGGGTCCCTTGGGGATATAGACCCTCTCAATAAGGTCCCTTTTAAGAGAGCCAAAAGTAGGGCTCAGAAGGGGTACCCTTTAAGGGGTATCCCTAATAATACTACCTATGTGGTTCAACCAACGTCTAGACTATGGGTTTTATCGGCAGCAGGGCCTAACTTCAAGGATGACCTCGCTGTTGGATAGTAGCTGCAACAAGTTGCTCCCATCCATCTTCAGCAACGTAAAAAACTGCCATGCAGAATCTGAATTCGTCGTTCGCTCGGGTTTGGGTGGAGGTACCTTCCTGTCCATTTTCGTCTAGCACACCGGTATTGCACATGCAACATGTGCTGTTGAACAAGATAACAAATGTCGACAAGAAGGAAGGTACCCCAGCTTAGAGACATCTTCCCACCTCTGGCACATGTGCGATGAAGTCTGAACCTTTATACCATCAACTGCTAAATCCTGAGCTTACCCCTAAACCCCTAAACCCTAGACCCTAAACCCTATTGGGCCACAGGTAGTTCTTCACAGTACCTTCTTTGGCACTCCGTCCTCTTGCTTCACCAGCCTGGCCCACGTGCTTGGGTCTTGCTTCCGAGGTCATTACCGGACCAGCGGCCCTACATTACCGGGAGCCACGAGGAAGTACAGACACACATATGTAAGTGAGGGCCTGATTGTGAGGATTAGGTTACTGCGACATGACGTGCGGACTACAAGGCCATATTATTACTAGTTATTACTAAGTACTCACTGTAATCACCCCCGTTTTTACCCCTAAATGCGTTCTAGGCAAACTCTGAAGCTTAGAAGGCAAAACCCAAAACATCACCTACTAGTCCCGCCATGTACCATAGAAGTCTTCAGCAGCCCTGGCCTTGTCTTCGTCTACATCCACGCCTGCCCTGTCGCACGCTTCCACCTGGGCTTCCGGGTTTCAGCCAGGTGAGGTCTCCCGGTATCAAAATGAGAGCTTTCGGCATGCAGCCATCTTCTTCGAGGGTTTCGGAGTTAGGGTTCAGGGTTTTGTTAAGGTTTGGGGGATTCTAGGGTCATGGGGTTTGGTGAAAGACCATGGATACTTACCTACCCTGAACACGATGACTTGACCGTAGAGAGGGTGGTCGAAGGGATACGTCCTCATCACTGCCAGCAGCATCACGATAACTTTCCGGCATGCTGGCAATGCAATAGTCTTGGCTCGCATGCTCCGCATCGAACGACATGCTTTGGCGAGAGCGATAGACTCCGCAACCCATTGCGAACACGACGATCCCGCCACAAAAACTATATAAACCCCACAAATCTGCAACCCTACAGCTCCACAGCCTAGAAGCAACATGATGCAAAGTATACACACGCAAGGGAGAAACCCATATACGCTCACCCAAATCGCTAACGAAAGCCTTGCTTCACCCTATAGTAACTTTACCATAACCCTTGTCGTAACACTCGAGTAACCGTAACCCTAAGAGTAATCTTCGAGTGTTGCCTCGTCTGTGGCGATGGCACGTGGCGCACTGCAACAGAGATGTCCTGCGGGGGTCGTTTCAGGTTCTTCTTGATGCTGTCAACATACTTTAGGTTCAGGTCCGCAGCTGGGCGGCTTGGGAATGTGATGCAAAATGTGTGACCAGATTAGCGTTTATAACTAGAGGCTGTTGGCTGCAATGTATGGACTCCACGGGGAGAATTGTGGACGCTGAGAGCCTCTTGAGAGCATGCACCTACCACCTGAACTCCGAAGCCGTAGCCGCCGGAATGAGTGTAGGGAAACCTGTGCCCCAATGCGCCCCCAACTCCAGCAATGCTTATACACCATCTTACACCCAATGCTCGCGCTTCGGTCAGCAAACTCAACCGATGTCATCAAATTTACAATGCTACGGGTTTGGTTTCTCAGGATGCATTCATTCCTTTATTGTTAAGGCTGTGGGGTGTCCGCGGAATAATAGTTTGTCCAACTTCAACCCTTAAGCATCTGGGTAGCCCAAGCCACACAAATCGCGAAAGCGACAGCTGTGGCAGCAGCTGTTGTCTGAAGTAAGCGGATACCGTGGAAACCGAGACTACCAAACGCCCAGTCAGCACTCTAGGAGCCCTTTGGATTTCAGTTGTGTCCCACACTTATACATTCCATGCGGGGCATGTTCGTGGCTTTGTCAGCTCAGTTGACACACGCAAGTTCCCGCCCAGAGTCCAGAGTTGAGGGCTTAGTAAATGGGTCTTTGCACTCTTCTTCGCCTTCGGGGCTTTGCTGTTCAGACATGACGCCATCACATCCTATCGGGCTTGCGTGAACTTGGTTTGTGGTTCGGGGGTTCTATGGAGACTATGCAGTAGCTTAAGGATTTCGGAGGCGTGGGCTTCGGGGTCTAGGCCTGTAGGACCCATTGCGCACCTCCTCCTCACGCTCGCGCTCCTTGCGCACACGGGCTGCTGAGGCGTCTGCAGCGACGTCCAACGCCATGTCCTGACTTCAACCGAACCTATGTCGGGGTTTTTCCCAACTCAAACCCCAGTTAGTATAGCAAGTGCTAGCATAGAAATTCTTCCTTGCACCACATAGTCGTAGTCGCTTCGGAACCTATGGCGATTGAGGATTACGACCATTTTTGATGCAGAGACCTACAGACTTTCAACAGGAGTTGTGCTTTGGATGTAGGTTCAGAGTATGGGGCCCAAGGAGTAGTGGCTATGATTTGTTCTGGGCATTTGCGGCTACGGCCCTCCCCCACAGAATCTTCATGTAGACAAGTCTCTTCCAACTCGTTCGCTCGATCCAGGATCGCCTCTTGCCGTTGTCTTGATTTGTTCACATGAGGGTTACAGGGTGTTTTACAGGTTTGGGGCTTAGGATCGTAAGGTTCAGGCTTGCATTGCAAGTCAGAGAGCCCCGTACCCCTCAATCGAGGAACATCTCTGCAACTATAGAGCGGACTGCAATTGGATGCTCCTTGCTGCGATGTCGAGATGACCAAATGTAGTGGTTGCAGTGTGGTTCCAACGACACAGAGCTTCAAACTTTAGATCGCTGGGGCAATTCGCATACTTACAGTATTCGCGGGTGTTGCTCGCCTGCACCACCCCGGAAACACGGTGCTGGTTGAACAAAAACGTGGTGAACATGAAAAGTTGATGCCCATTTCATACATGTGTACATGCATACATAAATACATTAAGTCCATGCGTACTTGCATGCATACATACGCACATACATACATACATACATACATACATACATGCATATCGAATAACGTGCTCCTTCTTCTTTGGAAAAACAAACGTACTGTCTTGACCAGAATCCAGGTTGTTATGTACGAGGTTCGAAATCAGCAGATCACGCACTCAGGCCCCTGAGAGCAAAACTGGAGTGCTAAAAAAGAAGCAGGCGCAGGCAGCGAGGGGGTCTGCAAAGCCCTTGACCCATACAATGCAAGCACTAGCATCCATAACACTTCGTAGATCTACCTTAAACCAATGGAACATTTTTGCAGCTTTGGTTTATGTCAAACCGCAAACTATGCCAACGCCGTGTCCAGATGTTCTTAATAGAGGCTCTGAGGACTTAAAAAGTGGGTGCCTGGGCTCCAAGAGGCTACCCATAGGCCCCATAGTGGATCCTTTTTGGGATTCCCTAATAGGATTCTAAATATGAACCCCAACAAGGAACTACTATGGGGCCTATGGGTAGTCGAGGGTCCAGCCAGGTCGGGCTCGGGGATTCATTAAGACAAAGTCTACGCTCCCACAACTCGGACTTGCCAGAGCCAGTTGGATGATCTTGGATCTTTGTATACTATATACAGAGTTCAAGGGCTGTGGGTTCAGAATTTTCGAAGACGTAGAGCTACCTTCCTTTCTGTACTTCTGTGCCTGCGGCTGTTCCGGCGTACCTTCAGCGCACCCGCCTGCCGCCAAGCGAGCGTGGCCACCATGTTCCGCAGCTGAGGCCTCATGCTCTCAAACGTGGCTTGGTTGCTGAGACTAGGCTGGTGCATTGCCCCGTGCACTCCACAAGTACTGTTGCCACTCTGCAATAGGATGACAAAATGACAAATGCAGAAGCTTATTACACACGTGGCGCACTACAGGAAAAACAGCGCACAACCACATCGTTGTCGCAGCCCTGTGTGTGCACAGGACAACCTCTTCTCCTGTCCTGCCGGGATTGTCGAGTTCTGCCGTTAGCAGCAGGTGGCAACGCACAGCATTGCCCAACGAAAACGGACCCCCATACGGGCTCAAGCCTCAACATGCTTTCCTTCGTAAAGATATCCCAGCTATCAGACTCTCATTTAACCCGAAAAGCCACAGACGTAGGAACGTCCATGGAAAATCCTCGGCACCTGAGTCCGCAACAGAAAGACCGAGTCCTGAAGCAAGTCGGCAGCCGAAATCAGAGGCGAGAAGAGCCTCAGAAGGAATCAATCTCCCACACATTACGTAGTCAATAATCTTTTCTGTGCTCTAAATTATTTGTATATATCTGTGCACATCATACTGCATCTGTTGTATAGTAGAGAGCCAGAAGAAGGGTTTAAGGGGTCTCCCTAATAATACTACCTAGGAATGATGCATAATCTGCTATCAGACCAACCCTCCAGGTTTTGAGCCCTGAGATGGGCGACCAAGTGGCGGCACTTGCAGCGGGCTTCGGCCAGCACCCAAGCGATGGCTGTTCCACCTCGTAGGGTTTGGGGTTTACGGTTTAGGGTTTAGGGTTTGGGGTTTTTCCCTACCCGCCCAGCTGACAGAGTCGCACCGCAGGGAGCTCGACTACGGCTACGGGAGAGTTTCAGGGCGAGGCATTCGACATGCTTCCCCGCAGAAACGTACAACTTCAGATGCCCAACCGATAGAGAATGGGAAGTCTGCCCGTCGATTCCCTGGCTGCTTGCGGAGGGCTGCAGAGGGTCGGCCTTTGGGGTTTAGGGTTCCACCTCGTAGGACTCGAATGTACTGTGGGATTTTATGGATCCAGACGGTATATAGCGAGTGTCCACAGCGTCACGTATAGGGCTTACTGCCTTATACGGCAGTGTTTACATAAGCCTTGCAAGGGGGCCTGGGCCTTCCTCTTCCTTTACGCTTCCGTTCTGCACGGCGTGAATCAGGTCTGCAGGCCAACAAGACCTGGACCTTCCAAGACGAGGCAGACCTTCCTAAAGGACAGCATCGTGAGAGAAACATGCCACATCAGGAGAGGAATCCGTGGTGACGACCAGCTTCGGACCCCCTGTAAGCTACAAATCTAGAATCTAGAACCCAATAAGAGCCCGACTTAGTCTGCAGGCTTTCCTGTCAAGCCGCAAGGCGTGCCGAATCGCTTCTGCTTGAGGTCCGTCCTCATTTCTTTTTGATGAGGCTTAAGAAAATTCGGATCCTGTACGGGTGAGACCGGGGGATCTCTGCCTAGGCTTCCGTTTCGCAACTTCCTTCAGGCGACTCTCTGTTGGGGGATGGGGGCGGGGAGCCGGGTTCAAGCTGGAATGCTTAAGCCAACTTAAGCCCAACACCAGGGATCCCTTGTTATGCCAGTTCAGGAATATGGGCCCTGCAGCTTTAAAACCCTGCCGGAGCCTGCCGAGCCGCTTATGCAATGCACAAATCGTACCCCTACGCACAGAGTAAACACGCTCATACAATAAAAGGTGCAAGATAAACACGTCAAGCCGTCAACCAAACGACCCTCAAGAACACTTGTTTGTTGCAACCCCTTGTCAGAGGCATCCCAAGGGACCTGAAATCCCGTGGCCACGAGGTAACGCTCCTGCTCCGACGCTGCTGGGGTTTAGGGTTCATGTTCATGGGTTAGGGTTTAGGGTTCGCGGGTTAGGGTTGAGGGCTTTGGGTTTAGGGTTTGGGGTTTAGGGCTTAGGGGTTATAGGGTTTAGTGCTTGCATCAGTGGAGCTTTGTCTTGGACTCAGGGTACACTTCGGAATTTGGAACGTGTAAGGTTAAGCCGTTGAGGTATTTACGGGATAGTGTTTCGAGGCTCCAGGAAAACCTAGGGCTTAGGGCAGTTCAGGAATTGAGGGCTGCAAGAGCGACTATCAGGGTGGAGTGCCTCGGAGACTGCATGCCAGTTATCTGGTTGCGACGTGCACCTTGGATATCCTTGGAACACAAACAAACCTTAATGAGCCAGGCCCCACAAAGTTTAGCCTAGAACACACATATACGAGCGCAGCACAAATTGATGTTCTGGCATTGGCTAGGAAAGATAAAGTCGGGCTTCGTCTGCTGGCTGCTGTAATAGACAACTGTCCCGCCCTACCTTCTGAAGCTCCGAAAGGTTTTAGACTTGCCACCCGAAATCTTTTGATGCATCATTCAGCGAGCCCCTTGAAGACGTCCTAGTGGTGCACCCCTACAAGGCCCGGTCGCCCTGAACGGAACTCTACTTTCAGACAGCGCGGTACTTAGAGCTCTGCAAAAACCTCTCAGCCCCCACAACAAACGGTCCCACCACCAAAACAACAGTAGAGTCCTCAATATAAGGACCGGACACCGAACCTCAGATCAGCCTGCATTCTGTGCCGCCGTGCCACGGGCCCTGCCACTCTGGAGGTCATCGGCTTCACCACACACACCTTAGGGCTTGAGGCTTTGGGGCTTAGGACTTTTCACGGGCTTCCCTCCCAAAAGTGTTAGATCCTGCGCCCCATCACACCGTTGATCTGCAAGAGTCGAAAACCACATCGCGTACACCCAAAGAGTCTTAAGCCACTACGCAATGCACAGTTTGTGCTCGCTGTAAGGAATTGCTGCTATGGTTTGGGCCAGTCTCCGCATCAAACAATTATAGGCAGTCAAGCCTTTTGCGGCACGAACCCTTGCCGGTTTTACCTCTTACATCTTTCGAGCTTTGGGTTTGGCGGCTGATTCGGATTCAAGTCCTAAAACTCAGGTCCAGTTGCCGAGGAGAAGAGTTTCGTCGTGAGGAAGAGGAGTGCCTGCAGCCGACTTGCGTTTCGGGGCTTCGGTGTTTGGGGGGTCTAAGGTTTAGGGTTTAGGGTTTAGGGTCTAGGGTTTTTTCCCTCTCGGGTTTAGGGTTTAGGGTTTGGGGTTGGAGGTGCTTCGTTGGCCTATCGCCACGAACAAGGAATTACCTGGCCACTAAAACCCTGAACGTTGACCAGGCCCGAACTCGCTTATCCTAATGGATCCTAATGTAATTAGCTACATAGTACACAGCAGGGCGTAGATGTTAGTAAATACAAGACTTCTACTTTTTGGGCAAGCTTTCCCCAATATGAGTCCTTGGATCCTTGAGTCCTTGACGTTGCACTCGCTGATCAGTGCATGCGTGGCTTCTTCCCAACTCTGTCTGCTGACACATCGAGCTTTGTGGGGTAAGGGCTTGATGCTTCATGGGTATTTCATGGGTAACGATAAGAGCTACCAAGAGACCCTAGTCACGAATTGTGGCTGAATCTCACGATATGCAGGACTTCAACTACGAGGCGAAATGACAAACCAAGCAACATAACACATCACTTCACAAACTCAAATCTACAAGATACGCACAAGGTCATAGCAAAGAAAGGCAAGCATGATGGAACTAAAAACAACCCTGACCTGAACCCACATTTCCTACCGCCAGAGACTCCGACCGTGGTGGATGCGGAGAAGGACGAGTAGAGCTTGCATACAAACCGGCCCCCCGGTAGTAGGCCTTGGAAGGTTTCAGTGTGGCGGACAGGTTGTAGGATCGAAAGTTCACAGGCGGGTGCTTTTGGATTTGGGATTTACCCGCTCAGCTACTGAATAAAGGGTTGGAGGTCATCTTCTCACGGAAGATTTTCGGAGTGCAAGGCCGGGCGCAGCAGGCCGCTGTGAGGAGCTCCGCCAGAAGGAGCCGATAGAAGTGCAACTCCAGTAGGTTCGGTGGAATGGCCTTCCAGGAGTCCGCGTTAACTAGGGCTTTCGAGTCTCCACACCCGCACAAGGCAGGCAAAGCTGTATATAAGCTTTAAGAGTTAAACTTCAGGATTTTTTTTGGGGAGTTCGGATATCGACCTCGGACTGCTTCAGAGTTTCAGGGCTTGGGTTTAGACCAGATTTGACTGGGCTTTTGAAAATAGGGGAACCGAATATCATACCCTAAATAGTCGGGTCCTTATTATAAGGACCTCCAAGTTGAGGTACCCCTTATTTTCGGAAACTCCATTTTTCCCGAGAAGACCCTTTGCCAGGCCCAGGCCGCCTTCCTCAGCTAGTTCGAAGGAAAGGTAATATTATATGGTGTACTGTAATCTAACATGTGAGTATATTCTGCATAATATCATATCATGTAGTCTCATGTAACATAAATCTTATAGTTTTAAAATATGTTCCATCAGGGTATCATACTAATCGTTGTATAAGATAATACCTGAACTGCCGAGCCTTGTCGCTGAATCCTCCATCGGCAAGGCAAAGTGTGACGCCCCCGGCATCATGCAGCGATCGTGCGAGGTGAAGCAGATTTTCGGGCTTCCTCGGATGGATGTGTAGGGTCAATTACGGGCTAATCGAAAGAAGTATGTGTTACACTTTGAACCCACAAAGAACTCCTGATTTTGCTGACCCAGCTAAACAGAGCTCGAGTGTAGTTCCTTCCCGCAACAACTAAAACCCTGCTTTGCAAGAAAACACGAGCTCCGGAATCCACACATCTGGAACTGCAGACATGAAGCCTACTCACCTCCTAGCAAACGGCTACACACAATCCTTCGCCACTTATGACCTTGGGCAAATGCCAACGATTCTGGGAATAGAGTTTAGGGTTTAGGTTGACTTGTTGGCCTCGGGTCACAGTCAAGCCACTGAGAAACTGATGCCACCAAGAAGCAGCAAATCACCGGTACCATCAGCACCCCAAAGTGGCTGCCACTGGGGGTGGCGGAGCCTTTGGCGCATGTTGGTAAAAAATGAGTAGGTGAGTCTGCGAGTCGAAGGTGCCTTCTGAAATTGGCAAGCAATAAGCCACAAGCACAACTGAAGCTGCATTCCAGCAGCAAGTCTGGGTACCAGTCGTCCTGAGCGGGGACGGAAGGCACATCTTAAAACACGACCCTCCCGATGCCAGGCATGCCCCTTTCTTCTACACACCTCCTAGTCTAGGGCTCGACAGCTTGCGCTAAGGATTACAACAAATATGATTTTTTCGGAAGGTCGGGTCGAGACCTCCCATAACTCCCATAAGCCCTGAACCCTCAACAGCCCCCGTATTGCGAAGCGGAGCCCTGAACCGCAATAACACCAAGCGAAGCACCCCGGAAGCTCTGAGCTCAGGGTGAAAGTCGTCGAGCATGGGCTTTGTATATCGGCTTCGGGGTTCTCCGGAAAAGATACGGCTTTTAGGGTATAGTAACCAGGGTTTAGGGCTTATAGGGCTTATAGGGCTTATGGGGTTTTTAGGGCTTAGGGCTTCGGGTTTAGGGTTTAGGGGGATTTAAGGGTCCAGATGGATTGGAGTCGGAGTTTCGGTGGCGGACGGGGGCTTGCAAACGTGGCTGGGTTGACGAGTCACGGTCTAGTTGAGGTGCATGGATTGCTTTAATTCCCCTGGCGCTAGAAATCAGAAGTACGATCTGGAAAACCTCATAACCCTGCACCCGAAACTAACTAGTTTAGACTAGCAAACCATCTATAGCACCCTAAACACTCAACCCAATAAACCCCTTAAGCAAAACACAAAACCCTAAACCTCAGAACCCCTTAACCCTGGCCTTGGTCTCCGCCTGCCAATCCTCCTCCGCGCCCGCACCACTGCGCAGCGTGAAGCCGAAACCGCCTGGGCAGTGCAACTGGGCGAACCGTTTTGGGCGAGCCTACAGATATTTATACTAGTAGTAGTTGTCGTCGTCGTAGTAGGAGTAAGAACTGTCATGCAGCAACAATCAATCAGAATAATAATGACAAATATTGGTCATAATCATCACTTCAAAAAGAAAAGTGACAACAATGATGATGATCGTCACTACGACGGGGATCCTACGACGGGGCTTCCACAAGTGTGTAGGCCATAGGGCGACAAGGATCGAGACTTGAGTGCATGGGCGCAGTTCTGGTTTTAAGTGACTGCCGATGTTTAGGGATCTGTTCGGGGCTCCTCCTCAAACCCAGGATCCTAGAAACTCAGCTTCTTTTGCTTCTCCAAAAAAACTTTTCTATGCAGCTGCAAGTGCCCTGGGGTTGAGGATCAAGTGTTTAGAGTTTAGGGCCAGCGGTTCTGTGCCGAGGGCCTGTATCTCGATTTTCTAGCAGGGATGTATACTTTGGAGCGTTGGGGTGTTCAATAGCATCAAATATCTAGGATCGCAAGGCTGAGGACTTAGAGATTGGGGGCGCGAATTCTGAGCTTTGCCTGTAAAGTTAGCAAAGTGGGTTCGGCAGTCCAAAACGAGGACCGAGGTCTTCTGGCAAGCAGGACTTTTGGGGCTGCCATAGGGCTTGGGTTTAGGAGATGACGGACAGCGCAGTTTTTGTCTTTCAAGCTGAGAGTGAAACTGTGTCTCGTTCGGGTTGAGTGCTTCAAAGAGCTTTGGGTTGGATGGGGCACGTGCCATCACCGACTCTGACCATTGAATCTCAAACGTTGCAAATGTCCGACAGCCCACAATAATTCCCCAAACTCTACGCCCAAACCTCCTAGATGGATGGATCCGATCAATCGCACGTTGTGAAATGGAAGATGCAGGAAGGGGTTCCGGGGGGGATATGCGAAAGATGCTGCATAAACACTCCCAGGTCCTTCCCTGCTTCCAGAACACCAAGCCCTGAACTCCCGAACCGAATTCCTCAACGACCAAAGCTCGAAACCCAAACCATAAACCCCAAAACAGGGTAACTCTCAAGAACGAAACCCCTACTTCAAGCGCAAGAGGCGGTGGCGTTGCCCAAGAAGGTACCTGTTCTGGGCGTTCTGGTTTGAAAGGCGCCGGACTTGGTGAGAGGGCTCATGGGTTTAAAAGCTTAGAGCCACTTCCAGCCTGGGTGTGCAACGCTTCCACAGCACACGGAAGCCCTTGCCCTAAACTCTCAGGACCCAGCAATCTGTCAGTCAAGAAAGAGATCCAGGTCAAAGTCCACCCAAGCGACCCAGCAAAGCCCCGCATACACTCCAACTGGCCATGCCATGGACCCACAACTTCCCCAGCAAACCCTCTAGGCATCTTAACCGAAGCGAATAAAACTCAAGACGCGAAGCTTGGGCCCCAAAACCCTTTGCCACACAAGCATGGAACCCAACTGAACCCTGGAGCTTTGTATAGAACCAACAACCTCCCTGAACCCTAATTAAAAGGAAAAAGCCCTAAAAGCTCCAAAACCCCTGCCTCCCTTTTACCCCGAGCCCAAGAAACCTCCCGGCCCGCAAACCTTACTGGTTTAAGGTTTAGGGTTTAGGGTTTAGGGTTTAGGGTTGTAACCCATAAACCCTCAAACCTCCTGGGCTTAGGGTTTCGGGTTTAGGGCAATATAGGGGCCTGGATAATTAGAATAGGGTTTTAGGGCCCATTATACTCTACTTGTATAATAAGGAACCCCCAAACTAGAAACCTCCTAAAGTCTTCAACAAGACCGAGGTGCTGGGACCAGGCACCAGGTCCACCGCAAAGGTCCAAGAAAGTCGAGCCCGGCCTGAGCCCAACCCGGCGGTTGGCTGCTGCTTTAAAGGGGTTTATACGGGTTTACGGGGTTTAGGTTTAGGTCTAGGGTTCATGGGTTTAGGGTTTACTGGGTTTAGGTTTAAGGTTTACGGGTTTTAGGGTTTACGAGGTTTAGGCTTAGGGTTCATGGGTTCATGGGTTCATGGGTTCATGAGTTTAGTGTTTAGGGTTTACAGGGTTTAGGTTCAGGGTTCATGGGGTTGGACTTGTTTGACTTGTTTCGAAGAGAGCTGCACAATTCGAATTGGGCTTTGGGGTATAGTGTACTGCAAGGATAAGGAGGAACCCCGAACAACAATGACACTAATTATTCCGACCCCTGCCCCCCCTAATACGGCTTTGGGCTTGCCCCCCCACTCACGTCCAAGCCACGCGATGCCGTCCAAGAGACCCACAGCCTCGAGATTTTGGGGCCAGGGTTCCTTCAAGGGTTCTATGAGGGGTTGGGGCGGTAGGTGTTAGGTTTAAAGTTTACCGCTTCAAGGGTCTACGGTTTAAGGGTTTTTTGGGTTTAAAGTGTTTTCGGTGATCTAGGGTACGCACCTTTAAACACAGCCCCTACGGTCCTCAAACTAGGCAGGTTATTTCATTGTTTGAGGTGTTCAGGGCTCAGGGTCTTGCCATGCAGGCCTTGTGAACAACTTGATATGCAACAAATGTAGTGCACCATTGCAGAAATATATAATCACACTAAACCCTAAACCCTAAACCCTAAACCCTAAACACACACGTTGACAACAGGTCATTCACGGTGTGATGTGTGGATGCACTGGCCAATGGATGTGGTAGCACGGGCGATCTCATCCTTCGGGCCGGGGCAGGACAAAGGGAGGTGATACACCCTAAACCCATTAGGGTTTAGGGTTTAGGGTTTAGGGTTTAGGGTTTAGACCCTAAACCCATCAGCATTCTGAGCACCACAACTCTCTGCAACCCAGCCCGTAGACCGCCAAACCCATCCCAAAAGAAACGCTAATGAGCCACTAGTGGAAAGAAGGCCCAACAAGGAAACCATAACCGCCATAGCCCACTAGATAGTAAGGACCCTTTCCTAACGTGTTTCGCGTCGCACGCGAAGCATGAACCCAGAGTCCTATCCCAAAGGTCCAAAGAAAAATGTGCCTAGACGGCTACGTTGACCCTGATCCACCTAGAAAGGATCCCCTTTTCGAGGCCAACGCATGTTCTAATTATGTCAGT
>CAJNDV010034984.1:8300-27778 GCA_905221635.1 Symbiodinium sp. CCMP2456 | reverse complement strand
TAACATCGGAAGAGCCTCGAGCGTAAGGGCCGAAGCCTACGCCCAAAAGCCCTAAACCCCTAAACCCCTAAACCCTAAACCCTAAACCCCAAACCCCTAAAACCTTAACCCCTAAACCCTAAACCCTAAACCCTCCATGGCCTACAAGCGCCGGAAAGGCGAAGGCCATGGCAGACAGCGGCCCGCCGAGGGTGTTGATGACACCGACCTTTGCAAAAGAGTTTAGGGGCAAGGTGATTCGGGTTTAGGGTTTAGGGTTTAGGGTTTGGGGTTTAGGGTTTAGGGTTTAGGGTTTAGGGGTTTAGGCTGTGAGGTCGTAGGGTTCAGGCGGGGGTCTTGATGGGGAAAAAACCTCAAGAAACCTAAACTAGGGTCCGTTTTAGGGACCTAAAAGCGGACCCTAATCTAGCGAACTACCCTCCTGACTATGCTACCTCAGCTAAAGCTCCGTAACAAAGACCCAAGAGAGCACTAACACACTTACTTGCCCGAATTGTTCAGGAATACTAGCAGTGGTCACGTGCACACAGCGACAAACATAGCGAATCAACATGCCAGCAAAGTCAATGCTGCCATACTACCAGGAGCAACAAGCCCTAGAATAATTAAGAATCGACAAAGGACAGTTGCACTTGTTAGGCTCATGACCCTCATGGCCACGTCACGCGTAGAAGTGTGCCCGAGTTTCACAGTGCAGGGTAATGTAGAAGCCTAAATACGGGTTTAGGGTTTAGGGTAGGAACATTCCTATAAACACTATGGCCTCATCTAAAGACACTAATAGCAAACCTTGACCAAAAGCAACCCTTCTACTGCCCCGAGTCGCAAAACCCCCAAAAACCCGAATTAAAACCACCCAAGCATGGCTTTCAGCAAACTGGCTTCTCGTTGGGGAAGTTGATTTCCGTAAGTTACCAAAACCATGCTATCTACGAGCTTAAACCCCTAAACCCTCCACCCTATAAACCCTCCTAAACCCTAAACCCTAAACCCTAAACCCTAAACCCTAAACCCTAAACCCTAAACCCTAAACCCCCGAAGCCGGAGTTTAGGCAAAGCTTCGAGTGTCGGACCTTTTTCTTTCCCTGCGCAAGCCGAGGCGTTTCGGATCTGGTCTCCCTTTCTCTGGATCCTTAGGTAAGGGTCCTAATTAAGTACCTGCGCCGGCAGTTCTCGAAATTAGGCTCCCTGCTAATATGGGATCCTTACCTAACGGGTCCTAAGTAGCTGCATGGGCAGCTCTCTAAATTGGGCTTCCTTTTTTGCAATTGTTATTATGGTCCGGGTGAGTATCCCACATATGAAAATAGGATCTTGTTTCTCAGGGCTTGCGCTGCATTGAGGTTCATTATTGCCTGAACTTCCGAGTCTGCCTCATGTCCATCTCACTTCTCTATGAGGTACAACGCCTCGGTGGCAGCTGTCTGCACGTTGTGATTGTCGTCGTACTTCATCTCGTGAATCAAGGGTTTCAAATTGGCTGCTTCCTTGCCAAGCAGGCCGCACGTCTTGATAGCGAGCCATTTCGTATACCACGGGATGTAGGTCATCCTCTCTCTGGCCACCTGAAGCACCTTGTGGGGCTCTTTCTTGCCAATCTTCCGCAAGGCCTCGCTCGCTGCTTTCAAGTAGGGATCCCTCGCCGACTTCACTTCCCAGCCCACCCCGTTGAAAATCGCTGTCACGGAATCCGCGGCCTTCTTGCCCATGTTCCCTAGAACCGTGACGGTCGCAACACGGATATCGATGGAGCGGTCGCTCAACCCCCGGGAGGTGAGCTTCGGGATCGCCTTCTCGGCCTCCTTGCCTTAGTTGCAGAGTCATGCTACAGGGGTTCCTCATAAGAGGTCCTCAGAAGGGTTTAGGGTTTAGAGGTTTAGGGTTTAGGTGTTCAGGGTTCAGGGTTCAGGGTGTTTACAGGGGTTCCTCATAAGAGTTCCTCATAAGGGTTCAGGGTTTTTACAAGGGTTCCTCATAAGAGTTCCTCATAAGGGTGTAGGGTTTGTATAAGGGTTTCTCATAAGAGTTCCTCATAAGGGTTTAAAGTTTAGGGGTTCAGGGTTCAGGCTTTTCTCCAAGGGTTCCTCATAAGAGTTCCTCATCAGGGTTTAGGGTTTGTATACGGGTTCCTCATAAGAGTTCCTCATAAGGGTTTAGGGTTTAGGGGTTCAGGATTCAGGGTTTTTACAAGGGTTCCTCATAAGAGTTCCTCATAAGGGTGTAGGGTTTGTATAAGGGTTCCTCATAAGAGTTCCTCATAAGGGTTTAGGATTTGTATAAGGGTTCCTCATAAGAGTTCCTCATAAAAGTTTAGGGTTTAGGGGTTCAGGGTTCAGGTTTTTACGAAAGTTCCTCATAAGGGTTTTAAGTTTGTATAAATGTTCCTCATAAGAGTTCCTCATAACGGTTTAAAGTTTAGGGGTTCAGGGTTCAGGGTTTTTACAAGGGTTCCTCATAAGGAGTTCCTCATAAGGGTTTAGAGTTTGTATAAAGGTTCCTCATAAGAGTTCCTCAAAAGGGTTTAGGGGTTCAGGGTTTTTACAAGGGTTCCTCGTAAGAGTTCCTCATAAGGGTCTAGGGTTTGTATCAGGGTTCCTCATAAGAGTTTCTCATAAGGGTTTAGGGTTTAGGGGTTTAGGGTTTGCATAAGGGTTTCTCACAAGGGCTTCGGCTTAAGCTGGGGTTACTATAAGGGTGCCATTGAAACGATTCTGTCATAGTGTGAAGCCTTTAAAGGCTACTAAGTTACCCATCTTGCCGATTTCCTCGATCGCGTCCAGGCGCACCGCTTTGCGAGGATCGTCAAGAAGATGGATCCACTCTTCCAGGGGCGGCTCGTAGAGGTCCGCAGACCTACCTGGACCCCAAAGAACCTACCTTCTCCGGGACTTAAACAAGAAAACCACAATAATAACACCAATACTAACTTATAAGAACACGAATAGGGAACCCCCACAAAAAAGGAAGGTCTTATGGGGGTAGATCCTTTAAGGAGCCCTTTCAACATCTTCAAAAGCAGCCCTTGATGACCTTCAACAACTTCGAGTACCTTGTAATGGTAGTGGCCTACACTGAGGCTCTAAGGACTCATTTGTGTAAAGGCTTTTGGGCCCAAAGACCATACCACATTTTCGGCTTTTGGGCTATTTTGCGCCTAAGGCCTAGAGTTTAGGGTTTAGGGCCTAGGCCGGTACCAGTAGCGCTTACGCTGGCCCAGAGAGTCCCTCCACGAGGCCCCTGAGACCCCGAAAATAAATGCCTTAATCATTAGAGGGTTTAGGGTTTAGGGTTTAGGGTTTAAGGTTTTGGGGATCCATCATAATAGTGCATCTATTCTCGTAAGGAGCCCTCTTAGAGGCATATGAGGGCTTCGTAATCGGGGCCTTAATGTTTCGAATAGGGTGGTCGGGGTATGTTATACTCTAGTTATAATAAGGAACCCCCAAAATAGTATTGGTAATCCATTCAGCCCTAAACCCTAAACCCTAAACCCCTAAACCCCTAAACCCCTAAACCCTAAACCCTAAACCCTAAACCCTAAACCCTAAACCGAGCCACTATATCAGACCCTGAGCCGCCCAAACCCTACACCCTAGGCCCTAGACCCCCCAAAAAACAACCTTTTTACACCGTAACCCCAGAACCCTAGGGTTTTAGGGTTTAGGGTTTAGGGTTTAGGGCCCCAGGACCCTAGACCTTAAAACATAAACCCTGGTTTATATTTAAACCGATTTAAACCCTAAACCTTACACCCTACACCCTGAACCCTAAACTTAAACATGGAACTGACATGAAATTCAGACATCCCAAAACCATAAGCCTAAAGCCTTAAACCCTAAACCCTAAACTGCCTATAAACCATAAGCCCTAAACACTAAACCCAAACCCTGAAACCTAAACCCTAAACCCTAAACCCTGAAACCCAAACCCCAAACCCTAAACCCTGAACCCCAAACCCTATTCCCTAAACCCCACAACCCGGGCCCTGGTCCTTCGTTCGTTCCCGCGTCGCCCTGCGACTCCGCTGGCGTCTCCATGTTCTTCAAAAGGTCGACCTATCAGCTAATGTAGGGTTTAGGGTCTAGGGTTTAGAGTTTAGGGTTTAGGGTTTAGGGATTAGGGTTTAGGGTTTAGGGTTTAGGGTTTAATGTAGGGGCCGTAATAAGGGATCTATGAGGGTTCTATGATGTAGGGGCCTTGATAATCAGACTCGGGTTTTATAGGGTTTAGGGTTTAGGGTTTAGGGTTTAGGGTTTAGGGTTTAGGGTTTAGGGTTTAGGGTTTAGGGTTTTATAGGGTTCCTTCAATGGGTTCCTGACAGGGTTCTATAAGCGCTACTTAAGGGTTTAGGGTGTAGGGTCCTTGATGATTAGAACAGGGTTTCATAGGATTCCTTTAAAGGGTTCCTTAAGGGGTTCTATAAGGGATCTATAAGGGTTCTATAAGATAGGAGCCCTAATAAATAGAATAGGGTTTTGGGGTATATTATACTCTGGTTAGAATAAGGAACCTCCAACATTATATAGGTAATTACTTAGGCCCCTAAACTACCCACACGCATCCCCTCTGGGTTTACATAAACCCTGAAGAACCTCCCTTTTTAGGGTGTCTTATGATGATGTCTTTGTACAAATCCCGAAAACGGTAGGTTCTTTGGGGTCTAGGTAGAGCTAAGGGGTTTTAAGGGTTTTTTGGTTCAGGTTCAGGGTTTAGGGTCCAAGTTTTTTGTTTAGGGGGTCCTTTAAGTGCACCATAAGGGGAAGGTCGACCTACCAGTTGCCGACACCCATCCTTTCAGGGTTTGGGGCTTAGGCTTAAGGGAGTTTAGGGTTCAGGCTTTAGGTTTACGGTGTATAGGGTTTGGGGCTTAAGATTTAGGGTTTGGAGTTTAGGGGGTTCCTGTCTGAGCTCCTTTCAAGGGTATGAGGGTTTCGCTGCTTTAGAGGGGGTCTTCAGGCATAGGGTTAGGGCTTCTCCCGTTCCGCTTAGGGTTTCATGGGGCTCTTCTTTTAGGGGTCTTTTCAGTCTTTTTAAGGGAACTATTAAGACTCTATAGTTGTGTTAAGTATTCAGGAAGTTTGGGGGTTAAGGGCTTTAGGGGTTTCGGGTTTAGGCTTCACGGCTTTAGGGCTTTAGTGTTTTGTTAGTTCATCCTAAACCCTACCCTAAACCCTAAATCCTAAACCCTAAACCCTAAACCTTAACACTAAACCCTAAACCCTAAACCTAA
Source organism: Symbiodinium sp. CCMP2456 (assembly GCA_905221635.1). NCBI lineage: Eukaryota > Dinophyceae > Suessiales > Symbiodiniaceae > Symbiodinium > Symbiodinium sp. CCMP2456. Next base: position 22,548 of record CAJNDV010034984.1, on the reverse strand, counting down.
ACCCTAAACGCTAAACCCTAATCACTTTTCGCAGCCCATACCACCGCTTGGTTTTGAGACATCGCCGGGCCTGGGATCCGCCTCGGCGCGTTGCATCTGTGATGGCCAGGCACAAGGACCACAGGGTCCTTGGGTTTGTTTCGGGTTTAGGGTTTAGGGTTGCTTGTAATGAGAGGGGACAGCAACAAAAACCCGCAAACAATAACGACGACAACAGCAACATAATCAGCTCCAGCAGACACCATCCAGCAGCAGCTACCATCCTCCCCCTTCCCTGATTGGCCCCCTCCACTACACAGACTAAACTCTGCTAAGAGTCAATGCTGCGGAGAGCGGCATCGTCACAAAGTTGGAGTTCACAAACAAGACAGGCTTGGTAAGCACAGATTGTGTCTTGAGCCCCGTGGCTGAGGTGCATTTATGCAAATGCAGTACAAGCATCGTTCTCATACTCGGGAATGCAAGAAGCCATGTGTGCTCCTATGCTGGGGCCCAACTTGGAAGAAAACACAACTACCCTAAACCCCAAACCCTATAGTCTCTCTGTTTTGTGCTTAGCGAGAAAACCATTGTCACATGTCCATGAACTCAGTTCATGCACGCCTTTAAGCCGCGATGTAGTGGGTCAATGTAGCTTAACTCCGAAGCCAGGCACCCGTGAAAGCCCAGAACAAGTATATCAGTGAATCGAATAAGGTTTTGAAGGCTATGATCTCATACCTTGTCTCTTCATAGGCACTATACGGAAATGCTAGTTCCCAAAAGCCCCATTGAAACTGTTGACTCTTTGATCGACTTCGACAACCTATGCAACTGCCGGAAAAGTGAAGCCTGCATGCACTACAGCCAAGCTTCAGGGTTTAGGGTGTAGAGTTTAGTGGTTTAGGGTTTAGGGTTCAGGGTTTGGGGGTTTAGGCTTTGGGCTTTAGGCTCTTTTTTTTTAGGCTTTAAGCTTTAGGCTTTGGGCTTTAGGGTTTAGGGTTCAGGGTTGAGCCTCCAACACGACGACGTACTACTGTGGGTTCCTGACGGGCTTGGGGCTCACGGTGTACCGCGAACTAAGAGTTTAGGCGGTTTAGGGGTTTAGGGTTTAGGGTTTAGGGTTTAGGGGCGCCAGCGACGGACCAACCAGCCTCTGCAGAACGAGGGATCCATTCTTTCCTGATCTGCTCCTCTAAGTTTATTAAACCCTAAGGCCAAGGGACCCAGAGCGCATTGAAGCGCTGGATGAGCCGAGCATTGAGATAGAACCTGGACACCACTTGAATGACCCTGCTGCGGGGCCTCAATGGTTAGAATAGGGTTTTGGGGTATATTGTACTATACTTATAACAAGGAACCCCCAAATTTTTCAATTATTAAGGCGCCTATATTCAACCATGAACCGTGGCTCCAAGAGGGCTCTAAATCTATAATTCTTCGTCAGTTGTCCCTACGAAGCTCCGTGAGCCTCCAGGTAGAAAGAATGCTTCTCGGATGTATGGACCCCAGGAGTGGCACATATTAGGGGTTTAGGGGTGCGGGTTTGGGGTTTAAGGTTTAGGGCTATAGCTGCGAATTCTAAGCAGGTAGGGGGGAAAGGGGGGGGGTGCTTGCTTTAGTAATGTAAACCAATTCGGGCACGCAAACAGCAACGCATTCTTTGGAAATCCCAAACATTCGACCCATGAATCGAGAAAGTAACAAATCAAAGCAGCCCCTACCAGAGCGGTATATTTTGGAAACCTTATTGAAATTAAAACCCTTGGAAGAACCATTCTCTACACATACTAGGGTTTGAACTCTTTTGGTAATTTCTTTAAGCCCCTATCTTACTTCTATCGAGTGATCCTCCGAGCCTCCAGGTGGGTCCAAGTAGGACTCGGGGTTGAAGATTTAAGGGTTTAGGCTTCCCTGAACCTGAAACCCTAAACCCCTAAACCCCTAAACCGTAGGCTTTATAGGGCTGGAGGTTCGGAGCCCCTGTTGGCAGGAATGTTCAGGGTTCAGGGTCCGTTGGGTTGCGCAAAAGCCTTGCATAGCACGGTTGTGCGGCCCAAATTCCTGATACTGTGAACCCTTGGGGTTTAGGGGTTTAGGGTTCGTTGGAGCCTGCCCTTAACCCTTAACCCGATATCAAACCCTGAACCCCAAGGCACTAAACCCTAAACCCTAAGGCGAGTGGCATGCCCGCATGGGAAAGCGCGTAGACCTTGCGCTGGGCTGAGAGGGGCAAGAGTTTGTTGGCTTTCCGGGTTGCTTTGAGGGGTTTAAGGGTTTAGGGATTTAGGGTTTAGGGGCTTAGGGGTTCAGGGGTTTAGGGGTTTAGGGGTTTAGGGGTTTCGGGTTTAGGGTTTAGCTCCGTTCAGGGTTCTTCAAGAGTCCTCGAGAGGTTTGGGGCTTTATAGGATCCAGATTTCTTTCAACAGGTTCCTCTAAGGATTTCTTGGGGCTTGTCGATGGTATTCTGGGGGATCTCTGGAGGTTTTGCTGGGCTTGCTTAGGATTCAAGGCTGGGGTGTGACCCGGTTCAGGGCTTCGGGCTTCCGAGGTTTAGGGTTTAGGGGTTCTAGGGTTGAGGGGTTTTAGGGCTTAGGGTTTAGAGTTCAGGGCCTAGGGTGTCCGGGGTTTAGGGTTTAGGGCTTAGAGTCTTAAATAGGATGTGCATTGGCATAGCATGGGGTGTCATGGTTTGTTTTTGGCTCTAAGCTAAGGGGAGTCTCTGAAGGTAAGGATGCTTGTGATTTGAAGTTCAATCCTTTGGGTTTAGGGTCTAGGGTTTAGGGAAGTTGCCAAGATGATCTCTGAAATCGACACGTGCTAAGTAAGGGTTCAGGGTTTGGGATTTTGCCGGTTCGCCGGTTTGAGGTTGGGACCGTTTAGTAGGACTTAGGAATTGGAGCGAAATCAACACTCAACATCGGGTTGAGAGGTGTACACTACGTAGCAGAGCTATATCAGGCGTTTAGAGGGGTCCAAAGGACCCAAGAATTAGGTAGTTACTTGGGTTTAGGATAGCAATTATATGTAGGTTACTTTGTGGGAGAAGGAACCCTTAGAGGAGTCCTTACAGAACCCTCCAGTAGGAACCCTTGGAGCAGCCCTTAAAAGGAGGCCCTTCAAAGCTGGTGTAGGAGAGGGGTATCTTGACTATGATACGAAGCCTGCGCTGCTGTCTGAAAACTGAATGGGGCTCGCGGCAGTGAGTCGGGTGTGGGGTCAGGGTTTAGGGGTTTAGGGGTTTAGGGCTTAGGGGTTTAGGGTTTTAGGTTTAGGGTTAAGGGCCAGTTTACTGTGCCCCAACCGTACATTAAGTACCCTACTCCCATGGTTCATCTTAAATTAAACCTCTATCCTTCTTTTCATATATCTTTACATCCGAATACTGCAGCCTGAAATCTCAAAACATCGGTGAGTGTTTTGGAAATAGAATTCCTGTTTAATCAACACCTGCTTCCCTTTGGGGCATATCTATGTGGACTCCTGGAATAATAATCAGTCCTTCGTCAGTGACTCGGGCTTCTACCAAGCCCTAAACCATAAACCCTAAACCATAAACCCTAATCCCTATAAGCCTTAACCAAATCCCTAAACCCTAAACCCTGAACCGTAATCCGTAAGCTACGCGATGGGATGGAGGCTTCTAGAGGGATTCGGGTCAGGGTCTGTGTGCTGGTGCACCACCTCATGGGCCGGGCGTTAGTAGCCATTAGAACAGGGTTTTGGTGTAGAATCATACTATAATTCGAATCACCCTAAACCCTAAACCCTAAACCCTAAACCCATAATTCGAATCAGGAGCCCCAAAAATAGTATAGATATTTATAAATTGTTAAGGCCTCTACAGGAATGTTAGGGGCTTGGGGCCTTAAGCCCTTGAGTGGCAAGTTTTTTGGGGGTTCAGGGTCTTTTAAGGTTTAGGGTTTAGGGTTTAGGGTTTAGGGTTTAGGGTTTAGGGTGGGTGCTATGACTGAAGGTTTAAGGTTTAGGTCTCAGGGGCTGTGCTTGGAAATTGAAGTTCCTTTCGTTGCCAGAACTTCAAATCCCAAGCCCTGGAAACTTAATGCAACCCTAAACCCCACACACCCATTAACCCCAAACCCTACACCTACGATCCCAAATCCAAGTGTGGTTCCGAAGCCCTGCATAAGAATCTGCTCGCCTGCGGCCATAGCCAGGCCCCCACCTTACCTCGCAGCCGCAAAAGGACAAGCAAAACCCTAATGCCCTAAACCCTCAGCCTAAACCATAAGCCCCGGAGATTTATGGTGTAAGACCGATCTCGTCAAACTCGGCCCCGTCCGCTTCAAGTAAACATCGCACATCCCCATGCCTCAACAAAAAACGGAGGTCAGAAGAATGCGACGAGCAAACTGGCAAACAAACGGCTGCAACCTTTCCAAACACCATCAACAGTTGACGTTAAGCCTATGGTTTAAGTAAGGGCTTCTGGATTTAATGGTTGAAGTTCAGCGGGGTTAGTTGTAAGCGCACTCACGAAGCTTACGAAAGGACTGTCAGATCAATCCCGCAACCAGCTGCAGTACCCTGAACCTAGACCCCAAAGAACCTACCTTTTCCAGGACTTATATAGGGATTTCATAATATGGAACCCTAGAAAGGGAGGCTCTTAAGGGGTCCCAGGTATGGCTTAGGGCTTGGACAGGCTGCAATACCCTGTCAGCACATCTTCCGCGTAGGGAGCTCCAGCAGCGCAGCACAGCGAGTGCACCTGATTCCTGAGAGTCAGGGAATGAATCTCAGTTTCCCTGGGGCTTCAGGTATACAAAATAGTACTTACTTTGGGGTCTCTAAAGTCTGTAAATAGTACCTACTTTGGGCTTTTTGGAGCTCCAGGGTTTGATAAGTCCGTAAACGTCCTAGGCTCGAGTCGCTTCAGTGCTGAACAACCGGAACCGAAAATCGACCCGAAGTCTCAACTAAGGCGCGAGACATCCCAAAGCCCTCTGACAAGCAGCTGCGAAGACCAAAGCAAAAAAAGGGCTTTAAAAATTAGACTAGGGTTTGGGGGCCCATTATACTGGAACTATAATACGGAACCCCCCAAGATAGTATAGGTAATTATTTGAGCTCCTATATTAAGTGCAGCCGGTGCGGCTGAAACGCAGCGCTGAGGGAACGCCCGGTCACGGTGCCATTCAAGTAGGGCACTGCCTCCTACGTAGGGTGGGTTTAAGGTTTAGTTTAGGGTTCCTACGTAAGGTGGGATTGGATGATTGGCTTGAAACACCCAGAGGGTCCGTATATACTACCACTCTGGAAATATGCACACAAGACCACCGTTAATATGGTTTTGGGGACCCAATTCCCTAACGGTAGTCTATATGGACCCTCTGGGAAGGATCTCTATATTCATATCTATCAAACCCTAAACCATAAACCATAACCAAGATACGTCCAACAAGCAGAGTTCCAACAGACGTGACGTTGCCTCTTCTTGAGAGATTCGACCCCCGTTATAAGTTCTCCTTGAAGTCAGAAAAGACCTACCTTCTTAGGGTGTCTTAGATTATGGTTTCTGTATATAGTCCCTGAAACGGGTAGGTCTTTTGGGCCAGAAGTAAACCGTAAGCAGGTAGAACAGAGTCTTAGTGTATGTTATCGTATGAGAAGGGAACCCTAAAGAATACTACTGGTACTGATTCTGACCCTAAACCCAAAACCGAGAACAACTGAACTCAGAAGCATCCCGGGTTTGCTGGTACGCCAAGAATGCTTACTGTATGAAACCCGGAACCCGAAATGGTTCAGGGCTTAGGGTTTTAGGGTCAACCCTGAACCGTGCATGAACCCTACTGAAGCCCCTAAACACTAAACCCTAAACCCCAACTTAAAAAAAAAAACAAGCATGGCCTGAAACCGAGTAAACCTTACATCGCAGTCGGAACCCTGAGCCGAAGGAGCCAAAACGCTGGTTTAGGGGTCTAGGGTTTAGCGTTTAGGGTTTAGAGATTTAGGGTTTAGGGGTTTAGGGTTTAGGGGTTTAGGGGTTTAGGGTTTAGGGGTTTGGGGTCTAGGGTTTAATGGCGCTGGTGTTAAGCGATTGGGGCTTGCCGTGTAGGATAGCACGATGACTCCTTAAAACCTGAACATTGAAATCACACCGTAAAGCCCTACACGCTCAACCCGAAACCTCAAATCTCAGACCCTATATACCCTAAACCCTAAACCTAAACCCTAAACCCTAAACCTTAAACCCTAAACCCTAAACCCTGACCCACCGAAACGGCTGCCGAGCTGCCATGGGAATAGTGAACAAGGCCGTCACGCAGCAGTACCTGCGGAGAAGGCATAACAGGAATGTGGTTGAGGGAAACAGCGTTCGCGGACCCCAAACACTAAGCAAAACAACCTAAACTCTAAACGCCTAAAGGCCCAAAACCCTAAACCCTAAACCCCTAACCGAAAACCCTACACCCTGTCACTGAGTCTCCCGGGCTGAATAACGGATATAGTTTCGGGGATCCAAAGCCCTACTATTTGGGCAATTGGACGCTTAGGGTAATATAGGGACCGCCACAAGTCGAATAAGGTTGCGGAGGTATATACCAATACGGCATACTAAAGTATAATTTAGTATTGTACAGTATCGTATAGTGTAGAGAGAACGGAGCAAAATTAAAAACTATAGAGTTCAAAGTATAGAATACAGACATGTTTAGTGACATGGTTGAAACAGTTATGTATAGTATCTTATACCACGGTATCATATATATATATATATAGCATGGTACAGTTTAGTTTAGTTTTGCATATGATAGCATAGGATAGGGCAATAACATATATTAATCCAGCTATATAGGGACCATAAGGAGATATTAATTTCCTCGTAGGTACCATCGTTGCACGAATTCTGGCCAAAGAGACAATACTCCTGAATTGCTCAGGTCCTCAGTATCTCATGCAACGGCGTTGGAACAGGCGTTGGTGTTGCAACCCTACAGAAGATCAAGGGCATTCTTAGCTTTTTTTTGAGGGCCTTTCTAGTAAATCAGTGTAGCAAGCATTATTGTATTGTGGTGTATTCTAATGTGATACGGAAAACACGGGTTTTGCCAACTATGAAGCTGCATAAAACTCACCAAAATGCCCTAAGCCCCAAACGCTATAATAAAATGATATTCTAAAACCCCATAACCTCGCATAAACAACTAACCCTAAACCCTAAACCCTAAACCCTAAACCCTAAACCCTAAACCCTCAAAGTGTGAATGCAGGGCACAGGTTGTACCAGAACAGCGCCGTCGCCGGCCGCAGGTCGCTGGGAGCGCGGGTTGCGCGCTCTTGGAACCTCATGGCGATCTTTTGGAATTTAGGTTTAGGGATTCCCTACACCCTAAGCCCTAAAACCCTCAAACCTAATTCCTATTTGGAATCCAGGTTTAGGGATTCCCTAAACCCTAAGCCCTGAAACCCTAAACCTAATTCGTAAGCCCCAAGCGGATCTGTTGGATTTTGAGGTTGAGGATTCTTCTAAGGGATCTATAGAGGGATCCAAGTTGAGGGTCCATAAGGCATTTAGAGAACCCCGATCTTCCAAGATCCTGTCGGTAAGGAATGGAATGCATATCTTACGGTTGATGATGTAAATCCGGCATCACCCATAATAAGGAATATACCATAATTCCCATAGTTTAGGGGCCTTAAGGTAAAGCAGTGTTTCTATCATCAACAGTAGTTTCTGGTAGGATCCCTAATATGATTTGCAGGTCTATTCCTCGTTAAGGTTATAGTGTTGGTAGATCTGGGTTTTTTGCGGGTACAAGGGCCTGTAGGGTTTAGGGAGTAGGGTTCAGGGTTTAGGGTTTGGGGTGTCGCAGGCTTTATGGCTTAATGCTTGGGTTTGGGGTCTAGGGATTAGGGTTTTGCAGGGTTTTAGGGTTTACCATAAACTAAAGGGTCTTACGGGTCCATGCGCCCATAGAGTTTACCTTGCCTCTGCAATACCTACAAAGGAACCGAATACATACGTCAGCTACATGGACCCCTATAGCCAACGTTCCGTGTGACATGAGGTTGCAAGGCATCTACGAGAAAGTCGCTTGTATGCCGGGTTGCAACCCAGAGGCTCCAGATAGACTACCATTATGGAATTGGGCCCCAGAAGACCATCCTTAATATGGTTTTAAGGGCCTAATTCCATAATAGCAGTGTATATGGAGCCTCTGGGCAAGTAATGCAAGTACCCCAGAGTGAGCGGCGTTGAATCACTTTTGGCCCTCAACGAACCTTGAAGTAACCATAAAGGTCCATGTACTCATATTAATGCCAAAGTGTCTAAGCAGGCACAGCATTAAGGACAACGTATTTAACATGAGCACATGGACGTTTAGGGAAACCCCTTAAACAACCCTAAGCCTAAACCCTAAACTCCAACCCTCCACCTCAACCTTTGACAAACCAGACCAGACATCTCCAAGTTCGAATCCTCGCGCCATCGACTGCAAAACCGGCAACCCATACCTGCAGCCCCCAATACTCTACAAAGCAACGAATACCTCGCTGCCGGGCTAAGAAGCCCTCAACACAAAATAAACGTTCACTTCTTAGAGCGAAAGGTTAAAAGTGTACTTACCTGGCTACTAATGCTACTGACGGTTTGAAGGTGGTGCTGTCAAGACGTCTACAGAAGAAGTGGTTGGAGCCAACACCCGAATGCTTGGCGCATAACCATCAAAGTGTCCCAAAACCCCAAACCTCAAACCCTAAACCCCCAACCCCCAACCCTAAGCCCGGGGAGCTACGGAGGCTCCCTAAATCCCACACACCTGATCCCGAGGCCCCTTAGGCTCTCAGATCCTACCTGAGCCGAGCCCCTGGCCAGCAGTGAGCCCTTACCTAGCCTTGTCATCAGGCACCTAGAAAACACAGGAAAAAAAATACAAAGCCGAACCAGGACAAAGCTCGAAGAACCCCCACCCTCCCTCCAAAAAAGGAAAACTATGGTTTAGGGTTTAGGGCAAGCTACCCTAGCCGCCCTAGCCCTAATCCCTGCACCAAACCCTGAAAGCACCCGAAGCCTCAACTTCCAAAGCCCTAAACCTCTCAAACTCGTAAACCCAACCCCCTGTGAAGCCTAGCTTCTTGAGGAGTTAATTAAGGGACATAACAAGGAGGAGTCCTAAAAAGGTGGGTTATTTAGGGTTCCAAACCTTAAGCCTCAGGCTCAACTTGGCTCAAAAGCCTTTAAAAGCCTGGCCTTTGGGCCCAAAAGCCCTAAACCAGCCCTTAGGATAAACCCTCGAACCTCAAAAATGAGCCCTCAGAGCCTTAGGGTAAACCTGGAGCCTCGGGCAAGGCACATCATTGCAAGTCCCTGCAGCCCCGCGCTGAGGCCGTAGAGGACCTGGCGTCGGGTCTCGACGGTTTGAGCTTTGGGGTTCGGGGCGGGCGTGTAGGGTTTATAGGGTTTATAGGGTTTATAAGGCTCATAGGCTTCATGGGGTTTAGGGATTTAGGAAACCTTAAACCCTTAGGGTAAGGGTTTACTCTGGGCGATAGAGCTTTAGGGCTTCAGGCTTAAGGATTTAGGATTTGAGGAGAGGGGCGGGGAGGTAGGGTTAAGGCTTCAGCATTTACTAGAATGTTCGGGTTGTTGTTTGTTCTTAGTGTTTATAGGCTTTGGGGGCTTGGTGGTTTGGGCCCTAAACCCTTTATGTCCGGAGTCTATGCTTTGGGGGTTCGGGGTTGAAGAATTAAGACTTACGGCTTTTTGGCGTTAACGGTTGAGGGTTTTAGGGTTTTAGGGTTTAGGGTTTCGGGCTTAGGGTTAAAGCTTATAGGCATTAAGGGTTCGGGTATTGTCAGGGTCTGGGGGTTTTAGTTTGGGCTTGGTGTTTAGAGTGTTATAGCAAACAGAATCGAACCGAAACGAAAGATAACGTAAACAATAACCTGATAGAAACTTGATTCTCTCGCTCTCAGGCGGCGATTTTGGGGTAACCCTAAACCCTCCTTGTGAACCCTAGTTTAGGCATGAAGGCTCAAGGATTTATAACCCTAAACCCTGAACCCTCCTTGAACCCTAGCTTAGGTTTGAGGCTCAAGGATTTATAGCCCTAAACCCTAAACCCAATCCCCTGAACCCCTAAACGACAAATCCTGGATCTTAGGCTATCTTAGGGCCTGACTGCAGGGGCTTCGGGTTGAGGGTGCATGCTTCAAACTAAAAACTAGGTTGCGAGTTTAGGGTCTAGAGGTTTAGGGGTTTAGGGGTTTAGGGTTTAGGGTTTAGAGTTTAGGGTCTAGAGGTTTAGGGGTTTAGGGGTTAGGGGTTGAGTGTTTCGGGTTTGGGGTTTAGGGGTCAGGGTGCTTTTTACCTAGATACTAAGTAAGCTCGCTAAGCCCTACACCCTTGCAAGTCTGATCCCTAGAAGCTGAACAAGTGCCAACATTGCTCCTTAATTAGGGTTCCTTATACCTTATTTAAGACCCTAAACCCTAAACCCTAAACCCTAAACCCTATTTAAGAACCTCTTATAGCGATTAAGTCCCTGAATTAAGCTCCTTGCAGCCCGAGGACTACCGCCCATGGAGGATTCGACTCATCTCCAACTTCGTGCCTAGAGCCAGCAGGGACAGAAGCGTGCCGCTGGGGGTTTAGGCATTTAGGGCTTTAGGGGTTTGGGGCTTTGTGGGGTGTTAGGACCTATTTAGGTTTCTTTTGCGTTTGGCTCCTAGTCCCACTAAACCTTAAGCCACCAAACCCTCAACACTACACTATAGGGCTACCAGCTATGCTCTAGGGCCTCAAAAGAAGGGCTTACTGTTTCCGGCTTTGTGGTAGTATTCAAGCCGGCGTTGGGGAGTTTAGGGTCTAAAGTCGGATGCTGAATGTAGGGGCGTGAATAATTAGAATAAGGGCTTTGGGAGCTCCTTACTATAATTCTGTAATTATAGTATAATATACCCGCAAACCCTATTCTAATTATTAAGGGCCCTCTGTTAGAGATGTAGGTTTGTGTTTATTTGGGGTTCGCCATGCTAGGGCTTGGCCTTGAGGCTTGAAAAACAGGTCCACTAGAGGATGGCTTTAGGATTTAGGGTTTATAAGGTTCACAAGGTCCTCGTACACAGCCTCGCAGGGCGCAGTGAGCATTCTTCGAAGGAGGCCGCACTTCGTCCAGCAGCCCTAAACCCTAAACCCTAAACCGCCTCCCGACGAACCAGCCGGCAGTACGGCAGGAGCCACTCGTAAACCTCTGCATCGGACACGCGGCCGAGGTCCATGCTGTCGAAACTTCAAGCACCGGAAGCCCAGAACCTCCCAGGTCCTAATTCCTCCCCCCTGGGCCCCAAATAAATCTCAATCCATCAACTCTCAAAGCCCTACTCCCGGAAACATACACCCGTAAACCCTTAAGCCCTAAACCCGAGGCCCTAAACCCTGAAGCCCCGATCCCAGAAACCGGCACTTAAACCTGAAACCCCTCAAAAACGAAGGAGAGCCGACTCCGGGAGCTCAACTAGCTCAGAGCCCTTACAAGGAATGGGGGTTTAGGGCCTATACACAACGAAGAATCTGACTCCTTGCACCGTTACGACAACATCGCAAGCCCTGCCCCAAACAGCTCTCTAAACCCTAAGCCCTAAACCTTAGACCCTAAACCCCTAAACCCCAAGAGCCACCAAAATCACTCTAAACCCTAAACCCTAAACCCTAAACCCTAAACCGCAAAACCTTGAGCCCATTAAACACGACTCAACATATGAATCCTTCGGGCCTCAAACCCCTAAACCCGTTTACAAAGAAGGTTTAGGGCTCATACGGCTTAAGGTTTAAAGTTCAGGGTTTAGGGTTTAGGGTTTAGGGTTTAGGGTTTAGGGTTTAGGGCTTAGGGTTCGGGATAAGGAGGGGAGGGGTAATACCAGAAATACGGACCTAACAAGGCTTATGTAAGGAAGTATAGTCCCCCACCCCCTAAAGGTCCCTACTTATTACAGAAGATAGAAGCACCCTACTCTAACGGTCAGGCCCCCTGATTATGATAGGGGCACACAAGTATCACCAATGCTAGCCCTTGGGGCTCCGAATTATGACTCTAACTAGTAATGATGGTACTGGTATACCACAAAATTATGTATAACTCTAACGAGTTATTTTGGTACTGGTATACAAATACCCAAAACTCTCTAAGCATTAGGACCCCTCAATAAATCCTCAAGGCTCATGGGAAAGAATTTCTGTAGTTCTCCCAAGGGGCCTCTCCTGCAGCATCCGCGGCAGGATTCCTAGCAACCAGGGCGATGAGGCTTCAATCGCTTCCCTACTCAAGGGTCCTAGGTACCTGCATAGTCTAAGGTAGGGTTCCTAGAGTAGGTATTACTAGCACGATTTAGGGAAGTATCCCCCATAACATTATGGATAGTTTACCCAGAGGGTCCATGTATATTGCCACGCTGGAACTGGGACCCCAAAACCCTAACAGTGGTCTGTTGGCGTCTAATTCCAGCAGTCGGACCCTCTAGGTTGTACCAAGTCCGGACGGTCATATAATGAGGTTGTGTGATGCCGGAGATTGGGGTGCCTAAGCCCTATAAGACCTAAACCCTGGGCAGAACAGTGAGGGTTTAGGGTTAAACCTAAACCCTGAGCAGAACGGGAAAGAACTTCAGTGCGGGTTGGGTTGACATGAAGGTCGTAAGTTACCAAGCAGAGCTTCCGGAAAAGGTTGATCCCATGTTTGCAGTTGATATTGCCGAATAAGGTGTTGGGACACATGATCGCACATGTGTACATATGAAGCCAGAGGACTCGTGTTACAATTGTTTCAGGTTTATACTTTGGGCATAGGCTTTCCCTTCTGGCACAGTGGCCGATGAGAATCGCCACCAGCACGATGACGACGCCGGCGCTCTCCTTGGCAAGCAAGCTCGATGACTTTCGAGGGGTTGGGCTCCACTTCGATGAGTCTACTTGGAGGCCCACGGGACTTAGTAAGTAGGTTGTAAGTAGACTTATAAGTACCCTAAATGGAGTTACCCCAATTACAGCCCTACTTATAACCGACTTACTAAGTCCCCTGGGCCTCTAAGTACAGCAGCTCAGCAGATAAAGAGCTCATAGTTAGTACAGTATGCTGCCCAATCTACAATTCTACTTCAAACTGCTGGTATGCTTGGCCACCTGGTCGTTCCCGATACAAGGCTGAGGTTGCGCATGAAAGCCCACTAGGGGTGCTTCCAGCTCTGGAAACTCAGCGCTGAAATGACGTCCCCGATGATTTGTAGTATAGCCTATAAGGTTTAGGGCGTTGTGGCTTCGTCTAGAAAACTCTGATAACACCTTCACAGTCTGCAACCTCTTACACAAGCCCCCTTACAATCAACTGCGCAGTGGAAGTTTTAGCCAAGTCTCTCGCAATGTGAAGCTATCATGGAGCACCTCGGCCCAAGACAGCTTAGTCCAAAGTGGAGAACCTAGCAATTCCTAAAGCCTATTGGGGGTAGATCTCTTGATCTCTATCTCTCTCTCTAAACCCTAAACCCTAAACCCTAAACCCTCAACCCTAAACCCTAAACCCTAAACCCCAAACCCTCAAACCCTCAAACCCTCTCTCTATTTGTGGAGCTGAGCTTCCTTGCAGTCTCAAGGCTGTGCCCGCCGACTCTCCCGCTGGGAAGACAGATGGGAATATGGGGGCCTTCACAGTTTAGAATAGGGTTTAGGGTTTAGGGTTTAGGGTTTAGGGTTTAGGGTTTAGGGTTTAGGGTTTAAAGCTAAGGGTTTAGGGTTAAGGGTTTAGGGTTTAGGGGCCTTGACAGTTTAGAATAGGGATCCTTTAAAGAGGCTTCTTTGACGGGCTTTACGAAGGTTTCTGCAAGGGTTTAGTACACCGTGCTTTGATTAGGGGCCTTCACAGTCAGAGTAGGTCTTGGAGTATATGATCGCACACAGGGGTTTAGGGTTTAGGAACTCGAAGGGGAAGTCATTGCTAATTCTTCCAACCGTTCTGTGCAGAAGAAGCAGCGGTTGGCGATCAAGGTTTAGGATTCAGGTTAATGTATGAGCCTTAATGATTAGAATTGAGTTTTGGGGGGGGCTCCTTCTCATAATTATAGTATAAAGGACCACAAGACCCTATTCTAAGGCTCTAGCGAACGCAGGTTGAGGTAGTTTTCCCTCCGCAGCTGTGCTGCGGCGCCTTGACCAATAGGAGCGATGGCAGACCCAGCTTCACTGCTTGGTGCAGCTGTGCGAGCTGCTTGTCTAGCTAAAGCCCCGAGGAGGACGGTCCAGGCTGTTGCC